>JAXQQM020083772.1:0-266333 GCA_034641835.2 Pinus albicaulis | reverse complement strand
CCCTGGATGCAGGTGCTCACTAGCTGGTGGCTTTGGGTTTTGTGCGAGGGTGGTGCATGGCTTTACCACATGGCCACCCCCACTCTCACGTCGACTGCATTTAAGTCGCTCATTCACTCTCGTCCTCTTACATTAACTAACCTCACCAGGGAAACTTTTAGGGGCAAATTTTAGCCCAAAGGCGAATTTTAAAGGGTTTTAGATTTTGAAGGGGTGAATTTTTTATAAAAAACCCATTTTATATAGTTTTATATAATTATCCCTATATTTATTTTAAAAATAATTAATTATTCCACGCTAGCCCAAAAAAATAAATGCGGATAAACATTAAAAGGATGGATTCGCCCCCCGATTTTCAGGTTTGGAGTGGATTTGAATCGCCTTCGTCTCGATTTACTGGGTAAGAGGGGATTTACCTAGAGTTTTTTACTTTGCTGCAACCCCTCATTAGGCCTTCTCTTGAAGATAGCTAGGTGTGGGAGATCTGTTTAACCCAGCTAGTCTTACTTGCTTTAGCTCAAATCTTGGATTTAGTTTGTTTATTGTCTAATATAAAGGATCCAAGAGTCATTTTCCTATTCCATTTCATATTTTCCTAAAAATTCCTTTTTCAGTGCATGATTCATGAGTTGTTCCTAAATAGGAATATTACAAAAGAGACATGATCTCCGCTCCATTCGCACTAGTAGTTGATCCACTACCCCATTATGTAGATCTAGGCTTAATACATCCACATTCACACATAAAAAGTGGATATTTATTAATCTTGAGGATTATGGGTCGCTCCACCATTTTATTTACTTAATTCATTAAGAAAATTAAGAACTCTAATATTCTAAATATCATGTGAAAAATTGGGAATATTACTCTCCTCCCTGGCAAAATTTTGCTTATCCTCAAGCAACTGCAAAAGTAGATGCAAATCCATCCATTCCCTCCAAATGGCATCCACATAAGGAAGTCCTCCTCTATTTGCCGCAATGTGTCATGCATGTTTGGTTCCAAAGTTGTCTCTCAAAAATGCATAGAATTACCTCCAACTATATGGTTATATTTCCTCCTTCCACCATGAAGTACCAAGTGACAACCATATGATGTCCAACATCATCATCAATACATGAGATACATAAAATAAAGTGGTTCTTTCCACAAAGGAAAAACTCCATCTCACAATACATCTCTTCATCCCATGTTTTATGAATTAGATTAGGCATTGAAATGCCCTCATCCTTAGCCCTATTGGCCTTGCTGGTTCCAAACATCATTCCAACATTATGAAAAAGAAGAAATAAAGACATATGGGTAGACTAAGGTGTCAAACCATATTATCCCAATAGTAACCACTAGAATAAGGCCCTTTGATGCCATCCTCCATCTCCCCCATGCAAGATGGATAAGCCAAACTCCCCAAAAGAAACCAAAGAAACAAGATATCTTGCTACCTTCTCTCCTCCTCATGTGCATCATGGAGTAAATACATACTGATATACATGTGGGATGTCACATCAACCCAATACAGGTAAGCACCATTAATACACATCATGAGAATATCATGCCAAGTTCTACCCAATACAAAACACATAGATATTGGAGATGTCATGTAATGGGAAAACTCTCTTAAGGAAAACCAAAATGAACATGGCTTCTTCTGTTGCATTCTATCATTGATACACAAGGCATGAATCATAAAAATATGAGCTATTGGGTGGTAACCATACTCACCCAAGAGCAACCAGTGCATCCATGCCTCCTTCTTCATTTCATGAGTGTTTTTCAAGGCATGGATCAAAGAAATAGGAGCCTTTGGGTAGTAACCAAACTCACCCAAGAGAAACGAGTGTAACCAAGCTTCTTTCTTTCCCATGTCATATATCTGCAAGTGGTCTTGCAACCCCTTGCTTATCATCCTCACCCACTCATCCCCATGTGGATGATAAACGATGTTTTGCATAAACATTGTATCCTCCCTTTGTAGAATACCATCCTTTCCAAACTGATGAAAAATTTTGCACTCCATGAAATGTTGAAGTGCACCTCTAATGAGATCTCTTAATGAGACCTTATTCTCATCAATGGCCCTCCAAAACCAATGAGGTTCTGGATCTATTGTAGGTATAAGTTTCTCTTTGAGTTGTAAGATGCTCATTGAGAAAGTGTCATCTAGAAAGGAGAAAAGATTCCTCATCTCAATATGTCTACCGTTTATCATATTAACCTCCATTGCTTCATGAGTGAAGCTACATTGAGAATGCTCCAAGAATAATGGGGCTCCTTCCTTATCACTACTACTAAGTCACAGTGCTATAGATCTACATGGTGATACATATGTTGTCTCAAATAAAGGCACGATACTGATCTCATAACCAGTAATTGTACATAGGATCATGCTCATCCCATTTTATGAAACTCTACACTTCAAATCAAAGGGTTGAATGTATTTCATCAATGATAAAATGGGATAGCTTTTCATTTCCTCCTTGAATAGATCAAGGGTCCTCTGCATTGTGATATGTTGCTACTTCAAATCAACATTTTGGTCTAACCCTTGGCTATGCATTGGCCCTGATGGCATGTCCCCATAAGTTTCAATAAGATCTACTGAAACAATATGTGATGAAAGTGTATGCATACCTTGGATCGACTGATGTGTGGGAACCTCTTTCAAGACCACAGAGTTCCTCCAACCGTGACAATGGTGTCTCCAACTGCTGGTAAGAGTGGCAACTACTCTTCTCCAAGTGTACCAGCACTCGAATCTACCTCCTCTTCCTCATGTATCTCATGAATCATGGATGGGAATCTATGTGTCAAGAGCTCAAGACTATCTTTCATAACTGAAAGTGTCTCTTCTCCAGATGCAAGTACTTCTGCAGCTGGTGGTGAATGTAGTGACTCTTTGTCCAGAGTGACAAGATTGACATCCTCCTTTGTTTCCTTAGGAAATTTCTCTTTGTGACACATCTCTGGTTTTAACACATCAAACTTCTTCCTCAACTTGTGAAAGAAATATTAATATTTAGTCACCTTTGCATGCTCCATGTGACCAAACCACCAATCACTGGCTTCATCATAAATATGAAGTGCTACAATCTGGACAACCTCTTTTTCAGCCATAGGATTTAGCATGAAAAATGTATCTAACTCTTTGCTCCAAGCCTTAACAGTGCTAGAGGAAGATCCATCAAAAGTAGGAAAATAAAATCTATTGTGCATATTTCTTCTATTGCCGCTATAGGATCTTCTTTATTCTTTGACTTTGGAGAATTCTTGGAGAGTTAGACTCTCTTTGAATGCTCTAGACTGTGCTTTGTATTCTTCAAGATACATACTGAGAGTCTCATGAGCCTCAGGTTCTCTTATTTATTCATTTCTATACCATTCACCTTCCTCAAAGAAAGTGGGCATAGTAGATCTATGAGGAGATTTATGATTCTCCGGTTTTCCTTTTTGCCGATAGCAAGTGCTTGGACCTTCCTCATCAAATCTTCTTCTTGGATCCTCCTTTTTCCTTTCTCTCTTCATTCGATTGACCTCCTTGGAGAGATCTTGCATGGATATAAAGAGAGGAGTGGAAAAAATATAATCCTCCTTCATGATAGATATCATCTATATGATTCTTCTTTTGATGCAAAAGATGAAGTGTCCACAAGCTGAGCCAAAGATCATACTCTGATACCACTGTAATATCCCAAAAGGGAAAATGCAGCAATACTGAAACACAATATAAGAACTGCAACTAAGTAACCAATAAATCTAAAGACAACATTATAATATACAGAGAATCTGAGCCTTTTTATTATGTGGAGAGGATTCAGTTACACAATGTACAAAAATGGGGGAATCTAGCCAAAGAGATTGCCTAGAATCACCCTGCAAACATGTTATAACTAGCACTGTGTAACTGGTGAAATTACAACAATAAATACCGTGGTGTCCCTTTTGATGTTGATTTACATGAAGCTGCTGCAAAATTAAATGCAGATCTATGGAGATCATGATCTTTGATGATGCCAAGATTTAATATCTGGCCAATGTGATGGGAACCCAAGATAACCCAGAAAGGATTTTCCAAATCTACAACTTTGGAAAATCACCCTCCTAGGGTTTGATCCTTTTCCTACTAGGTTATGCAGATATGAAGCTATATATGATCCAAATATGGCTGAAATATGTTTTACAAACATATGTGAGCTTTGAGATATAATCCCTCCTTCAGATTTACAAGCTAAGAGCTTGATATCTTGTCTCCTCTTCTTCCTCCTTCAAGTTGTAGCAACTGAATATGTAGCTGCTACAAAAACTACGTTGTACAAGAGGGATAGGCTCTATGCCTACTGAAATGTGCTGGAATAAGCTTCAGGCTGATGGAAATGGTGATGGCAAGGTGAGGGGATGATCATCGCAAGATTACTAGCTGAAATACTAGTAACTTCCTTCCTCCTTTGGATCTGCAATGATGGACTGTGCAATCCTTGGTGGGACTGCTGCTGATAGGAGGTCAATAATGTTTGGCTTGATACCAGATTTGAAATGAATCCCTAGGAATGTTGATCTTTAAGCCCAAGGTGATAGGAATAATCCTACACCAATTTTCCAGTTGAACTACTGAAGGCAACCTCCACCTCCCAACTGATCTTCAGAAATTGTGTAATTCCTGAAGGTAGGTGTTCTGTAGAGAAAGGAAATAATGTGTGGCACCAATTCCTGATGAAGAATGAAGTAAAATCCTCTTCCAAGAGACAATCAATGAAAGAGGTGGGATTCTCGACTAGGAACACCCAATGCTAAACAACCCCTACAATCTTAGCTAAACAGCCAAAGAAAGCATGGAATGTTAAATGAAAATTCCAGATCTAAATAGAACTTTACATGAATAATCAGAAGCATGACTCCATTGTTTCCTTCATCTCCTTTATATAGTTTATGAGCCTTCACATGCCACAGCCCACCTCTAAACTGCGCTGTGCATGTGGACATAATCCTCCATGTTTGACTACGCTGTCTCTCCATGTCATCCACCATGTCTACATCCAATGTACACCCTCTCCATTGTGTGTGCATTAATTGCACTACTTCCTCCATCACTTCATCATGAATTCTCTATGATATTACATTAGATTCCTTTCATGATCTCAGTTGACTGCTTCAACCTTCATGATCTTATCTCATTAATGAGACATGATATCCACTTCATTCACACTAGTAGTTGCTCCACTACACCATTATATAGATCTAGGCTTAATCCATCCACATTCACACATAAAAAGTGGATATTTATTCATGTTGAGGGTTACGGGTCCCTCCACTCTTTTATTTACTTAATTCATTGAGAAAATTAATGACTCTAATATTCCAAATATCATGTGAAAATTTGGGAATATTACAAACTTATTGTGTCGATTTGATGATGATGATTACTTGCATGTTTTGATTTTTATGAAAATGATGCAAAATTTTGTTAGAAAAAATATTTTAATATGTTACAATACTGGTTTTTAATGGTTATGTAACTCACTATTACTTACTAACGTTACTCTATACAATTTCATGGGTAAATTGTGTAAACAAAATTAATTCTATGCATTTTCATGCAAGGTTACTGAGAGATTTTACAAGTGGTATCAGAGCTGAGGGTTGCAGCACTGGCATCTTTAAGAATTTTTAAGCTGAAAAGGAATCGTGGTATGCTACTAATGGGCATGAACTTAGTTATGAGTCTCAACATTTACATATTTATGTTGAAAATCAACAAGAAAATGTGTGTCTAATTGTTTGTCCCTTAAATAAATTGGAAAATCAATTGTAATCTTATCTCATAACAACTTGTATCAGTTAACTAAGTCAGAAATATGGAGTTATCTCAAGAATTTTGAGTTGAGTGTCAAAGGTGAGGTATGTAGAGTGATTCTATTATTTTGGGGGTGTAGGTGCAGTTAATGCACTAGTGTGGTGTGAGTGCAACTAGTTAACTTAAATTAATTGAGTTAAAATCAGTTTAACTAGTTCTAACTGAGTGATGAGCTCAGGTCCAATGAATTAAATTATATTTATTCACAACCAATGATCAATCACATAACTGATGATTCACTAGTATTAGTTGCATGCATGTCAATTCTCATGAAGACCCGATTGAGACAAAGGTTAAATGGAAGGTAACTATTAGTTGTATTACTAGAAAAATTTCCTGGGTGCAGTTATAAAGAAATATGATTACCATGATGGATTTCACAATCAAGGAAGGTCACAATTTGTATTTAATAGGGATTTATTTTCCTAGGAATTTCTTGAGAAAGGTAGGCTTAGGAAGGAAAGGAATTGATGATGTGTTTGTCTAATTTTGCCTAGATCAGTGTGAGACGATTGGTAGAGTGCAAGAGATTATGGTGAGAAAGAATAAATTGTATTGTTTCATGATTCCTTGGCTTATTATACAATAGGGATAGAGGGGTTTTGAGCATTTTCCTTCCCTAGGAAAATATTGTGTTGTGTGATTTATTTACTTATTTCTCTTACTTGCATGTGAATGAGCAACCATGTTTTATATTTTGCAAATATTGTAGAAGGATTTAGTATCTTGTTCTAGTACATTACATGATCGAATTGAATCCATTGGTATAATTTCTACAATTGATATATGCAGTAGACTACTTTTGACATGACATGTGTGATTCATACTTATAATTGCATTGAAGAGTAGTAAGTAATAAATTATGTTGCAAAACTATTTTCATAACATTTGAATATTTATGAGGATAAAATACAATGAAACCTTTGTTACACCTATGAAAAATCGTAAACACTCACTAAGGAAGTGAGAATAAACTACCAATATTTGCAAATATGAAAATTCCAATGATACATTTAATGAGCTTGCACTAGTTGAAAATGAAAAATTAGTGACTAGGTGACTAAAAACGTTAGTCACCACAACTTGTGCAATTGAAATACTACCAAAAATGAGCAATATTAAGTGACTCAACTAAAAATTACTAACATAAATGACTAGTTTATTTTAGAGTTAAAATATACGACTAGCTAATAAGTAATACAACTAAAAATGAGTAACGTAAATTACTAATTTAGTCTAGGAAGAAAAACATGACTACCTAACATGTACTACAATAACATGAATAAGTCGTTTATGTTATTCATTTTAATTGTATCACTTCAACAATATAAACTTACAAGTTATATGGGATTTAATTTTTTTTATAGATTGGCTAAAAGGTTATACTTCCTTAAACACTTTTTTATAGTATCAGTGGATTATTAGAGTTATGGAGCTGATTAAAATATTTAGGGTTATATCCTTTGATCACATTCAGAGGGAATTAAATTCAAAGGTTGAAATATTATCCAAAATGGGAGTGTGCTTACAACTAGGTCAAATACATTATGAAGAATACCTGCAAGGAGAAGTGTTGGCTAATTAGTAGAGCACACATTTCTTTTATTTGAACACTTAATTTTTCAGGCATATCTACATTTTTTATCATCTGGGTCATATCCATTGAACTTAGGATACCAATTTTTAACTTGGATATCAAGTTTTTTATCTAGTAATTTAAACATACATTATGAACATAACAGTACTAGACTTTTTTGAAATTGTTTTGAATCCTATATATGGGGATTTTGATATTTCCTAAACATTAGATGTTACACATCTTAGAATATCAAGTTATACATTTGAAGCGGGTTTAGTATAGTTATATTATGTAAAGTACACCTTTTCATTAATATTAATACAAAAATGATGTTCTTTCCTTATCGGAAATTTTTTTATGGAAAAGGTTTGATGACACCTTGCCTTGGCCATCTAAGACACTAGGTGTAGGAAGAGGTTTCTTTAGCTACTACATTTAGTTTGGAATGTATGATCCATGTGTATATGATATTTCCAATGTGTATTTTTTTTATTATGATCAGTTAAGCACGCATTTCTAACTCTTGATGCTTTGGCTATAAGTTATAAGTTGAGTTTCCCCATAATGTTGCATAATTTTACTTAAAAAGGTGTGTCATTTTAATGGTTTGGTTATATATTTGGTGATTTGAATAATTCCTACACATAAATTTTATTGTATCGATTATTTACTACCAAAAATGTTATAATGTACGATGCATTTTTGTATTTACATAAATGTTATTGTACCCCTTATTTCCCACCCAAAAAATTCTACTCTACCTTGTACTTTTCGATTTTTAGCAAGAATAAACAATTATTTATTAAACTTGATGGAGTTAAAAAAATACATGGTAATGAAGTCTAAATTTACGAGAATTTATTTTCATTTCGATCTTGTGACCAAGATCCTAGTGAATTGAAAACCTTCATATACTTGTTTAGGGAAATATAGTTGGTGGTGACTTTGGATACATAAAACCGAAGGTGTGCGTAAATGGAAATGGTGTTTTTTGTTTTCATTCAACATCTTCACAGCCTCTTGAATGTTATCATATGACCTGAAAAAAATGGTGGTATCATACTTCCAGCTGGCCTAAAGAAAGTCTCTACAACCTTCTTTTGTTCCAGTAGTGCAGCCTAGTGATTCCGTGTGTTCTAGAAATATATTTTTTCCCTCGCATATCTCCACATGAAAATCGGGTATTTGGCTGATTTGTAGTAAATTAAAAAGCTAGAATGAAGAATAGAGTCCATAATTTCCGGTGGAATTTTTTCATATGTAGTTCTTACGGGCATTGCCTCATACTTGGCTATGAAGGTACAAAGAAAATAACTGACCCTATAGATAACGAAAACATGTATGGAGAAAATATCAAATATTGTAAAAATATTTTCATAAATCTTGTAATTATATTGAATTGTTGATCATAATTCTACCCTAAAACCTACCAGATATGTGCTAAATATACATGACACATTTATCTCTTCATTTTATCTTTCTTTCAGATGTTTTTTCTTTTAGTTGAGGCAGTGTTTGGTTAATTTACAAACGTGGTATGATGAAGAATATAGACAATTATAAAACATCTCTACCACATCACTTGGTTGATGATTTTGTTTGGAAATAATAACTTTGTAGTAAAAGTAATTATTGTGTTGTGCAATAACAGTGACATGGAGGGAGGGATCATATCACTCATCATTGTTCCTTCAAAAATCTCATTTGTTTGAATCAGTCGTGGGGTCCTAACATGTTTGAATCATATTGGGACATGGTAGCTCTCTATGATCCATTGTATCATTGGATAATGAGTGTAGCTCTCCATGCAATTTTTTAGACATAGTTTTTAGCCCACCTATTTGGACTTGGGTCACTTGTGGGGTCCTAAAATTTTTGAATCAGGTTGGGCTAAGGAAAATATTTTACAAATCCTTATGCTCCATTGTATCACTGGAGCATGAGCATAGGTCTCCATGCTATTTTTTAGACACGGTTGTGGCCCACCCTTTTGGACTAGAGAATGTTCTAATAGTAGTCTTGTTTCTACATCATATATGGAGTTGCGATATTCACATATGAGAGGGGAAATTTAATTTCTTATGACCTCCTTTGAGGCTATGGTGTTAAATTTTAATTAACATGTTCTTGCTAAGGAAAATTACTTCAATTTTTCATATAATGTAGTCATCAATATCTCTGTATTAGAAGTACTCACAATGATTATTTTCACATTGAGGCAAGAACATAAATAAATAATCCATAGGACACGCCAAGAGAAGATGACAAATGAATATGGCACAAGCTAGGGTAAAACCTCGAGATGGGGACAACCCTTGAACAAATATTCTTATTATCAATATCAAATGTTCACTAGAGAGATATTACAATACATAAAGATCAAAATTGACTTGCCCATTTGAAGATTCAGTGTCAGTCTCTTTAGGTAAATAGTTGGTCCAAAAAAATGAGGTTTTGGAATAGGAAAATTGATCCCTCATAGGCTTGAGGCTTACTGCTATATAAGCTTAACATTCTAGTCAGTCAATTAGGGTTCGATGATAGGCTTCAGAAAACCTCTTCCACTTCTCCTAGAACCCTTACTTGACTCCGGTTTCCATCCAATATAATTAGCTCACACTCTTCTGCTGACCAAGGCTATTTCCAACCCTCTAATATGTCTCACAACCTTCAACATTCAAGAGAATTTTGTTCATGGCCCATCCGGAAATCATATAGGCATTCGACCTCCTGATCTAGGGGAGATAAGGCCTGCAACTTACCTAGAAGAGCTTTTGTGGAATGCAGCCAAATTCAAGGAGAAGAAATCTACTTCAAATAGTCTAGAACATAACCAAAATTTCCCCCAACTAATATGATTCCATTTTTTATATAGATTTATGGTATCCCAAACTGCCTCAGCCTCCTACCAGAGGAACATAGCCCATAAAAGATGATGTTCAAACCCTTCTTCCTTTGTTGAGGATAATCTGCAACTATTTCAAAGAGAAAATTTGTGAGATAGATGATTGAAATGAGGTTGAGGGAACTTCAACATATACTAGTTGGTGGGATTGAAGACACGTGACTTTTAGGCTTATTTAGTTGACATATAGGTGAGGTAGGCCTTATTAATTTTACATGAAAGGAACATAAATTCATAATCATATGTCTCCTTAACTAAATTCTATGATATTTGGGTCAATTTTGGTCCTCTCGAAAAGAGGAATTCAATGCTGTAATTATATTCCCGAAGGAGTTATAAAAAGTGGAATTTGGCCATAGTTTCTAATTTTAACACTCCCTGTCAACTAGGGAGAATTTCACCTAACAATCCATCCATCATCAATCATCATACCATCTTTTCGTCATGAACCATCTAAGTATATCATCTCTGCTCAACTCTGTTGAACACTAATATGAATAATAAAGAAGAATTAATCGAGAGTGACTCACAAGACTTGACCACTCTCCACTGACGAAAGTCGGTCCACATAACGAAAGGGTGAAATCTAATTGGAATTGATCTTAGGTGATCAAGTTGAATAAAAATCATTCGTCCTAGACATAATGAGTATGACAGTACAATATTCCATCGTTAGTGCTATTGTCCCAAGCCACTTTTCCCAAATCATTGGCTAGATGAGAGGTACTTCACATATGTCTTGGACTACATGGGTAGGATTATTCAAGAACATAAGTAGGGAAAGAATATATCACATCCTACTCACATCCACTTGTAGGGAAAGAAGAAACCACATCCTAAAAATACATGTCATAATCACAGGTAGGGAAAGGATGAACCAGATCCTACAAATACATGTCATAACCACACGTAGGGAAAATAGGAACCACCTCCTATAGTCACATAGCACAATCATCATAGGGAAATGATAAACCACATCCTATACACATGGAAAACACCAAGAATAGGTAAAGGATGAAACACGTCCTACATGTATGAAAATCACCAAGTGTAGGGAAATAATGAACCACGTCCTACACGCATGAAAACCAATATTAGTAGGAAGGATCCTACACATGGGGCAAGGATGAACCACATCCCACCAACATGTCAACCACAAGTCGTAGCAAATAAACATCCTACATGTGGGGAAAGGATGAACCGTGTTCCACTGACATGTCAAAAATGCATATATGCATCTCTCACTAGGGTATCCACAGGAGAAGGTGAAACAGTCATCCTTATCATATGCCATAGGAGAAGGTGAACCACCCTATTATGCATATGTCATCAATATTGGAAGGTGAACTACTCACCCTACACACGTGTCTGAATTGTAGGGGAAGGTGAGCCACTCACCTTACATACATGTAAACCACCATGGGATATCACAGGGGAAGGTGAAAAACTCACCCTGTACACAGTTCACTAATAAGGGAAGGTGAACCACTCACCCTATGGTCGCTCATACCTCAATAAGTACCCCAAGCCCCTAGGAGCTCCTAGAGCTCAAAGTTCAATCTTGACCAAGGATCCCTTCATACAAGGAATAGTGCTAAGTTGAATTATGAAATTCAATACCATATGTGTTACACCATTTTTTGGTCATCTAACCTATTATCGTTAGATGGACCCAAGTACACCATGTAAGACCAATTTTAATCCAAGTAAAATTTCTTTCACTATGAAAATAGCATAGTGAATCACCTTTATTAAGTTGTTTATGGTCTAAACAAGAAACCCCATAAAAAAATATTAAATAAATATACATTTGTTTGATTTTACTCAAGAAATAATTAGTTAAACATAAGTTTAATTAATATTTCTTGTTATATTTAACCCAAAACAAGGAAATTAATTAGATAAATAATTATTTATCTTATTATTTTCTAAGAATAATTGTTTAAATCTTATTTAAATAATATTCTTGGTTAAATATGACTAATTCACCCTTAAATAATTAAATAAATCATTATTTATTTGATTATTACTCAACCATATCCTTAAAATGATAAATAGATCATTTATTGATTTATTTTTACCTAATCACATCCTTAAAATGATAAATAAATCACTTATTTATTTATTATTTATAAATAAGGGGATTTGACTCAAGTCAAATTCCTTTTCCCTCCAACAAATATAATAAAATATTCCATAAAAGTTGGATCTAGATTTGGTTAATAATATTTTAATTCAGCACCAAGATCTAGACTAACTTCAATATGTTTATTATAAATAGAGAAAAGGGTTTTTACCATTCATTTGTCACCTTTTTTTGCTAAATATCACTCTAGATCTCAACACATGGTGTGACTATTGATCCATAATCATAGCCATAATTTTCCATTTTGCACAGGTTTTCTACACCATCGAAGTTCTAAATGCGAAGTGTTGAGGACTCACGAGAACCCATCCCATTGAGGAGAACGGGGAACACCCTCTTGTGTTTTTCCTCGCGAGGTGCCATTAATAAAAATATTCATTGGATATATTCTTGTCTTGTCTATTGGATCTATGGAGCAAATCTTATTTTTCTCTTTTGTTTAATGTCTTCTAATGCATAGATCCAAATTTTTTGCGGCATTTGTCTTGATCATCTAATTGCATATCTAAGGATATTAGCAGTCATTTTACGATGTTAGGGCTATAAGTTATGCGTAGGTAAAAAGTGGTATTTTTTTGTACACCTCGAATAAATATTCATACAAACAAATGGCAACTCCACATGGTTTTACCATTACGGCCCAGATGTCGTTTTTCGATCCTTGCATATCCAACTACTTCAAACCCTAAGTTGTTTAGCCCCTTGTTTTTCTTATTCTTGATGTTGTTTTTAATCCATAAAACCATAAAACCATAAAACTTCTTAACCTGCGTGTTTTCGGACCCATTGTGCGGGTGACAGGACATCAGCCATAGGCGAGATGACAAAGTTTTACGAAATCTTCGAGTCGAGAGTGTTGGAAGTGCGGGTCACACGTTCTTCCGGAGACATGTGACCTGGACCTCCGGGAGCCTTTTCTGACTAGAAAGTGTGACCTCTACTAAAAATAGGCCAAAAAATATAACCTGGACTTTACGCTAGGGATTTTACATGCAGGTTCTTGAGCCTCTGTTCGGGATTGTATAACCTCTGTCTGCATGTTTTGGACATGTACTTGTTTTATTTCACTCAATTAAATGGGAACCTAGCCCCCGGGGCTTCGGTACCCTCCACTTTACGTGGAAGAGTGTTTGTTTTTTTGCGAGGTTGTCTGAAATTTGAGTCTTCGGCCATTTTTTCGGATTTGTTGGCGGATAAATCATTCGATCTTGCGGACAACACTGATCTCCCTAGCGTTAGATGACAATCTAGCAACAAAAAAAAACTAAGTTTGTCTTTCTATAAATATATTTGTTTTGCAATTAAATGCTATGAATTTGTCGATCCTACCTTAGATCCAAATGCTTATTTGTGGTCGTAAAGCTTCCGTCGCATCAATAATCCTTCTTCGCAACAAGAGCTCTTTTGTTGCAACAATAATCCTTCCATCGCAACAAGAGTTCTTTCATCGCAAGAAAGTGTCATCTTTTCATCGACACATAATCCTAAACAAAGAAAATATCAAATAGCACTGTATAACAAATAATCATAAAACATACCTATCATAGTGATCAAGGAATCTATGAAATAAACGATCGAAACGACGACTTATTAGAAATAAACAATTGAACGACAATTTATTGAGAAAAAAAAAACTTGATTTTATTAATCTTAAAATATACATAAGAACCTTACAACGTTAGCCTTGATTTTGAAAGGCCTTCTAGGGGTCCGAAGCATAAGTCTTCTCTACTTTGATAAGTCTTGCACTCTTCCTCTAGGAGCACAAAGAGGTATGTGATCCTTCCTCTCAAAAGCTTCCCGATGAAAGAAGTCTAAATCTCAATAGCACTTCAACTCAATCACATAAAGCTTGAACTCTAATTCTCAATCTCCAAAATCTAACCATTTGAGGCTACCCAATGCCTCCTTTTATAGAGAAGAAGAGAGGAGGTTAGGATTCCACCTTTGAAGGATGAATCCTCGTTCAAAGGGATTGACTCCTCAAATCAAGGGATTAGTTCCTTAAGGTGAGGGATACATGCACCTTATCAAGGCGTACTCATCCCCCAAAAATTCTCATCTAGAACCTTCTAGAATTGACCTCAAACCAACTTTTTAACTTTACTTTCTCGCTTTGTTGAGTTTGGAGGGGGTACGCGAGGCATTCAAAGGAAAATTGCATTCTAGAACGCGAGGTAAGCCATACATTACCGCTGCGTACCCAAACTTGAGGAATGCGAGGCGAGGCTTCATGTTACATGCGTACCCATTCTTTTAAGAAGGTTTAAGTTTTTTCTTCTTGTTTCAAGGCTTGACATGAGGTAAAAGGTTGTAAGACTTGCGGTATGTATGAGTGTTAATGAGCTCATCGGTTAAGCGAGAATGTCGAGGTGAAAGCGAGTTTTAGTGTAATAGATTGCCCCCAAAGTGCGAAGTCTGAAATAGACGAAGATGAAGTCTGTCATAAATGAAGAGTGAAGTACTTTATCATTTCAAGGATCATCCTTGTGGACACCCTGGTCAGAACTGTAAAAACATTCAATGCAATATATATATATGTAATGATATCATGTTGGTAAGAGCATTCCCATACTCGGATCAAAAACTAACTAAACTTGTTGATACGGAAATTATTTTAATATTACATCAATAGTGTAGAAACGGCATGGAGCACGGTCCATGCAGCAATGAATAGTCTACGGTATAATAATAAAACTCCTCGCGGCCGGATGGTGGAAACTAGAACCAAGGTCTTGATTTACGCTTCGAACTAGTACGATTCTATCCATGCAATTAAATGTGTTGAAGTCGAACATGGTAGAAACCACTTTATTACCGGTCAATAATGTAAATTGTTAACAAGTGTAGAGAGTAACCACCAGTAATGTCAATGGCCCTCAAAGTACTCGGTCTAATCCATGAAGTGTGAATGAATGAGATAAGAAGTCGAACATGTCACGGAATCATTTGATCGAAGGTTAATGATGCAACTGTCGTCGAAGGCGAAGCACGCCATTGAGGCGAGAAGCTGATTTAAAATCTTGATGATTTCTAGATCCAACTTCCTAGATAATGAGTTGTCATCGATAGAAAGCGATCCGTCATAGGCAAGCCGACAACACGCAATCATAGATCGAGTTTTGAAGAAATATATTGTGAGGCCCGACTTAGGGATGGTCAAAATGGAAGACAAATATTTCGCAAATGAATGGTTTGTTTGAGCTGTCCTCTTGAACACATAACGACCTTTATGAGATGGCTTGGTGACAATTGACCCAAAGCTAATACCCGAAACCGGCTGAAAGACTTTCAATATGGTTTGATTAATTGTTAGGAAAATGATTTCCCAATCCAAGTGAACAAAAGTGTCGTCTTCAAGAGTGGTTAACTGACTTTTCCAAATAATCAAAATAGAGCAAAACGGGTTCATTTTTCTCTCTTTTCCCCCACCATTTCTCGCAAGTACCTCTTTATTTTTGACAAGCTTGAGGATAACATTTACTTTTTTGTTTATAAGCTCATCCTTGGATGAGTCCAACTTAGTTTAAGATTCGAACCCTAAGAAGGAGTGGTTCGTTCTGTGAAATTGAACACATGTCCTTTGCTGGTAAATTTTTAATGAGTCGATGTAGGAGAAACTACACGTGTTTTTCAATTTTAGGAGTTAGAAGAAAAATTTTAAGAAAACTCCATGGGTGTACTTTTTTCATAAATTTAGTCTCTCGAGCTAGAAGGATAAAATAATGTGGGAGAGAACTCTATTGGCCAAGTAATTTGTCAACGTATACCTTTTTCATAAATAGTCCATTTTATTCCATAAAAGTGGTAAACTTATCTTTTGAAGGGACAATCATTCATTTATTTTAACGAGGTTCGAATAATCGGAAATTAACTCGACAATATTTTCATGTTTAGAGAGTACGAAAAGGGCTTAAAAGAGGACTCTAGGGTTTCTCTTTTCGTAAGTTTTAACGAGTTCGAAAAGGGATAAAAATATACTCTACGTAGTAGACTTTCAGACATTAACGAAAGCGAGGAAAGACGAAGAACTTCAGAATTTTCATATGTTTTACGAGAATGAAAGATAGCAAAATAATCTGGATTTTCATGGAGTTTAACGAGTCTCAAATACTTGAAATTGACTCAATATAGGTTTCATTTTTACAAATGCTTGAAATAGAGAAAAACTATGCTTCGAGAGTGGTTTCATTTTTACACAAGCTTGAAATAGAGAGAAAAATTGCTTGATGCCCCCTAAGACTAAGCGCTTCAAACCCCTTTACTGACTTCATTTCATTCAACTAAGTAGACTAGTGGTAATTAATAGTTGGATGGAATGAAGGTTCATTTACGAGATCATATGAAAGACTCGACCTAAAACTGTAAGAAAATTATGCAAAAACTGAAATAACTAACCTAAATATACGACTTAATATTTACGAGATCTAGTCAAAGACTCGACTCGGTGGGGAGGGATTTATTTCATTTTTTAATGAACAACCATGATGGCTCATGGCAACGTGTTTTCATTTTTTAACGAGGTTGACGATAAAAGGAACTATCCTCACTCAACGCTGATTCATTTTAACGAGGTCGACACAATAAAAGGAACTTTCCTCTTACTTGATTCATTTTTACGAGGTTAAGTTCGGTAACGGGAACTTTCCTCGGAAACTACTTATTTCTAATCTATTAATCTACTCTCTACAATCTACCTACTGATTCATTTTTTAATGAGGTTGACATAAGGCTTGTCCTCATAGGCTTGTTTCATTTTTTAAATTAGCTTGACACAAGAGCAGGAACTATCCTCACACTCATTGATTCATTTTTAACGAGGTTGTCTCGGTAAAAAGAACTATTCTCGAGACTCATTGATTCATTTTTAACGAGGTTGACATGGTAAAAGGAACTATCCTTGGACTCAGCGATTCATTTTTTAACAAGGTTGATGCGGTCGAGAACTATCCTTGTGGAAGCATTTCATTTTTTAAAGCAAGATTGACACGAAAGAACTATATATAGGTTAAGCTGATTCATTTTTAACGAGGTTGACACGGTAAAAGGAACTATCCTCACTCAATGATTCATTTTTTTTAATGGGGATTTGACACGGTAAAAGGAACTATCCTCGGACTCATGATTCATTTTTTAACGAGGTTGACTTGCAGAAAAGAAATATCCTCTGAACTATTTGATTCATTTTTTAATGGGGATTGTCTGATAAAAGGGAGAATTTCCTCACACTCCTTTGATTCATTTTTTAACGAGGTTGACATAGTAAAAGGAACTATCCTCGGGTCGTGATTCATTTTTAACGGGGTTCACATTAAAGTTACTTTCCTCAGACTACTTGATCACGAAAGCTGGCTTGGAAGAAACACATGTCAATGGACACATCTTGACCATGGCTTCCAAGAGGTCTTCATCGAGAAGGAAGAATAGTTCTCTGTGGAAGGAACACATGTCAAGGGACTCAAAAAGGGATAAGAACATCGTGTTCAAATAATCCATAGTGTTTTCCATGTCGAAATTACCGGATCTAAGTTATAGGAATTCGAGCGAGCGAGTGAGAGGCACTTACACGGTAATTGATAACATGGGACTAGTTGCCACATAATTAACCCGCGGTGGGGTAGATACCACTTTCGAATTAGGAACATTTAGGGTGTCATGTTATTGGTGGGAGGGGAAACAATACAAGGGAATGAAAATTTGGTCTCTGATCCACAATATTTCCATTGTGAGGGAAAGACATCACGCGAAAGAGTGTCGATACTACGACTTTCATTGCATAGACATAGTCTCGCCCAAAGGAGTAAATTGAAATCCAAGGAACCTTGAACTACCATAAGATCAATACAAATAGTTTTACCTTCCAAAGTAATAGAAAACTTGGGAAGGATCCCTAAATTTCACTAATGGTTTTGTTAAAAGCTTTCGGATTACGCGTAATGAGCACCCAGTGGGGAACCCAGCTTTCCAAACGATTGAGGATAAAATACTAATAGAAGCACCTTCATCTACCTATGTGTGGTGTATGTACCTACCACCAAGCTTCACGATGATTTGGAAAGAGGATGGAGGAAGGAAGACGAGTTCTTTCGATCTAATTCAATCGAAAAGACCTCAGTACTTGGAGGGGGTTCTGTAGAAACAAGTGAAATGCCCCCCGATGTAGAAGAATTTAATGTTGTTGGGCCGTTAATATGCCATTATTATTATCACTTTTGAACACTTATTCCACCCATTTCTACTATTCTTCATCATGTCATTTATTATAATTTATTATATAAATCCATTTTATGATGATTTATGCTTCTATGAATGAATATTATTTATTCTAATTTTATTTCTAATAAATTGATGATTATGCATGATTTTATCGATGATAGTTTTAATAAATCGGTTGTAACATTATTCACCATTTTTAGCCTCGATATAATTTCCGGATTGAAGAGATTTGATCATTAAAAGTGCCAACTCGGAAATTGACTGGAATAAGAGTAAACGGTTTACGGTTGAGATTTCGAGCAAATGAAGCGAGAATCTAGAAAATCCGGAACATGGGTTTTGTCGAGAACGGGACCCAATTAACTTAATCAAGGACGGTTTGCCCAAATTCGGCTTGTGCGGGAAGAAACGCGAGGTTCTTTGAGCATGATTTTCTCGGTTGTTGTTGCGGCTTAGTCCTCCAAATCTAAATTTGCAAAGCAAATTTCGCCTTGTTCTTGTTGATCAAATGGTTAGAAGCGAACCAATTTTGTAATAGAAATCATGTTATGCTTATCTTTATTGTAACTTCTCTCACGATCTCTCTCTATTTAAATGAAAACGGAGATCGAAATGGGAAGGGATTGGAGGTGATTTGGGGATGAAAGATGATGGAAAAATGATGAAGAATGATGGTGGATTATTCATGATAGGATAGGGATTGTTGCATGTTTGTAATTCTCAAGCCTTTCTTGTTGTAATGATTCCATGATTTCTTTGATTAATACATGATTTGGGAGTTAATACATTTTTATTCTTTTCGTGCAAATGCTTGTTAACGCATCCGGCGCGGTTAAGGAGGCCCGACCTGCGGTAGATGCGGATTTCTTCTTGTGTATCATATATTTACAATTGCTCTTTGTGTGATGGTTTGATTTATTTCCTATTCTTTTGAATTGCATTATTTTACGGTTCATGTTTTTATAGTGTCTTGTTAGAATATTTTATGGAATTATTTTATTGCACAAGTTGAGATTGAATCGTGTGTTTATTCTTTTCCATCATAACGAGAGATTATTATCCTTTTCAACTTATATTGTTATGTTGTTCATTTCAAATGTAAAGCTTAGCGTTCATTTCGGATTGTTAGTTATTCGATTCCCTTTAATTAGAGTTCTTCATTCAGTTATTAAATATGATTCGTTGTTTAATTCAGTTAATTATAAGGATTCTTTGTCATTTACTTCTTTGTTTAGTTTGGTTGATTAATTCTTAGTGCTTTAAGTTTTCCTAGTTTACTTTCAATAGCGGCTTTTAGTTCAATTTCGATTTCCCTTTTAATTGCTTTAAACGGGACTCTCAATGTTGTAGAGAACATTGGTTATTGCTTCCTCGTTCCCAGTTGATTTGTCTTGTTCGGTTTGATTTCAATTGCATCGATATCCGGAGGAATGAGTTATTGCTCTTTGTATCCTCGATTGATGGTTGTTTGAGTGAATGATTTAGTTTAGAACATTTCGGTTCTTCTTTGTTCCCGATTAGATTTTGTTTCTAGCTTTCATTTACTTTTTCATTTTAAACACTATCTTGCAAACATTCTCTTGAGTAAATGACGCCTCGGGCCCGAGTACACTCTTGAAATAAAAAGTCGTCCCTGGGTTGATAATTAATGTGAAGGTAATTAGGAGTTAAAAGACCCTTTTTATCGCTCTACATTTTGGCGCCGTTGCCGCGAGTGTAGCCATTTTCACAAAGAGTAGTGAATCGATGAGTGCTGCTAGGAGAAGAGGTGGGTATTAAAAACGAGAAGGTAAGAACACCAACGTACAGGGCATGTAACGACCTGCTCCCGCCGCTCGGCCAGTTGTTAATTTTGTGTAGAAATAGATGTTTGAATTTTTGTGAATGACTAGAAAAAATATAGAAATTTTTAAAAAACGAATCGCATGATTTCACTCAGTGGTGATGTAAGCACCACCCATTTCACTAACTAATTGACGGGAACATTTGAAGAAAAGGAGCCTCGAAGAAACACATGAAAAACATCTTATATTATGGTAAGAAATGGCTCACGTTTCTACTTTTGCATTTCTATCAAAGATCTAGGTGGAGTGACACAAATACACATAATTCCCCCATCTTTACCAAATTTTCATGGTTTAGCAAATGAAGATCCGGATACATTCTTATTTGAGTTCGAAATACTTTGTAGAGGATATGATTATTGTACTAATGATCAAGGTGAAAGTGTTTCCTCTTACTCCTAAAAGGGCTTGACTCAGATGGTTCATGAGCCTAAGTGGGAATTGCATCCAATCATGGGAGGATATGAAGAACATATTCTTGAAGAAGTACCAAGACTATTGCAAATCCAATGAAGATATTTTCGGTATGATACAAGGGGAAGATGAAAGTTTGGAGGACTATGTAGATCGATTTCATTATAACCTTCAAAAATCAAAGCATAAGCATTTGGAAAAAGAGATCTTAAAAACACTCCTTCTTAAAGGAATCAAAGATGAATTTTTAGAACTCTTAAATCTGATAGGAAAAGGTGATGTTTTTAGGTTATCATATGATGATGTTTGTGAGTTGTGCATAAGGTATTCAAGAGGAATCTCGAAATTTTGGTAAAATTCTAGAGATGTTTGTTCTTTCTTTTCCAGATCTGCTACAAGAATAAGAGACATAAAGAGCTGAAATCAATGATTTATTTGAAAATTTTAAAGTTGATTTTATTAGCTCTCTAAGCTGAAATTGGACGTTTTGCGGGTTCATAAAAATGAAGAATTTGATGAAGTGTTTTCCCTCATGGTAGAAGATACGGCCATAGATGGTTACTCTTCCTTATACAGGATGGAAGTATCATATCAAAGAGGTGAGGTGCAACAGGTCAAAACCATGGAAATCATGGCCTACGGGTATGGTTCAAAACACTTCTTCTCCGTTCTCTTACTTGCATAATCCATTATGGAATACTCATGTTCTAGGGCAGCCATGTCAATTTTAATCTCAACCACCAATCTTATACACAAGTTTGGCATGGTTCACCTTATGATTGCATGACTACTCTCCCTCATCTTGTAGCACAAGCATTCTCCATATTCTCCACTAGCTCTTTCCTGACATCTTTGCTTGCATATCAAATTTATCCACTCAACTTGACCAACCACATCACATCTGATACTGTTCATACACGATTTCACCCTTTCCCGACTAATTCCACACCCTCACCATAATAAACCCGGTACAACATGCTTACAATGTTGAGCTGCCAAAAATTTACCCATCCTTCCCACCCATTCTATCTCACATGCACCAATGGAGAAAACACAATGAGATTCCATGTTCAAATTCAAAAATTGTAGAAGGCATGGAAGAAAATGAGGTTTCTTTTAGTATGCATCAATAGTCATTTTAAAGCTCAAGAACTTCATGATATGATGGCTATGGGAAATCAAGAAAGTAAAGGATATATTGAAGATTGGTTTCATTCCATCACTTGTTTGCAGCATCACTCTATACTTCCAACGATTTTTAATGACATCTTTTGAGAAGTTGGCTTCTCATACCCTAATTTTATCGGCAGCCATTTTCAAATTTGGGTATGTACATATTGAAGCCTTATTTCGAAAATGGTTCCCGTGGAAGTACTCCTATACATAGTCATATTCATATTTCAATCAAAGTAGGTTAGTGAAAAAATAAAATAAAATAAAATAAGAACATAAATAAATGCATTTTGTTTTTTTGTAAAAATAGTTGTTTTTTTTTTTTTTTGTTGCAACACGCTATCGAAATCAACATCGGTGATAAATATTTCAATTTATTTGTGTATGTAGATGAATCATAATAGAAATAATAAGTTCTACAAACACTCATTTTCATTTTTATCACCAATTTGAAAAAATGCTTGAATATAATTTTTTTGGCTTGCGGGCTTGATGAACTTTCTGGAAAAACAGTCGGGACAGTCATGTTTTGAGGGACCAAAAGTGAATATTTTTAAAACCTGTTTCTACCCTAGGTAGCCCTTGATGTCTAATTTCTAACCCAATTTGAATCAGTCAATTTGGTTGAAACGAAAAAGTTAGAACCAAAACATTGGCTGGGATGTCCCCAGTGGACAACTCGGGAACGAGTTGGGACGATCGATTTTGAAGCCTAAATGTTTGAATTTTAAACCTGTTACTATGGTAGATTCCCCTATGAATCTAGTTTACAATTCAATTGTAATCACTCATTTTCGATATCGTATGGGGAATTTATGATCAAAATGCGGTATGTATCGTAAATCAGCACCCTTAAAGCTATGTCTTTAAATTGTTCCTTACGGTATTTGACCTATCAATTCTTCTTGTCTTCAAAACCTATTTATATTGGAAATAAATAAAATGAATATAATTTCATTTCCAATTTGAATCATTCGAATCCGACATCAAACGAAAAAGTTACGCTCAAAACATTAATGTTGATCGAGAGCAGTAATTGAAAATGACTATGTTATGCAGGTTGTTCTAACTAAAATTGACATATCATATCATTGAATTTATAAAACCTGTTGCTACTGGAGATAAATCTTTGAATTAGCTCTCATTTGGCTGGAATCACTCAATTTCGATGAAAAACAAAGAAGTTGTGATTAAAACAACTGGCAGATAGTATGGTCGACCATGCTCTCCCGCGGGTGGCAAATAAATTTTACTTTGTTATTTTCTCATTGGATTTGTTATATAGAGTACCTACTTGTTGTTTTTGCATCATTCTTGGATTAGGGAGCCCGATCACCTCTCTTTCTCCATGATTTAATGTTTTATTGCGGGTAGACACTCGCTTTTTAGGGTCTGGGAAAATAAAGGAATGTCGATTTATGAACCCAGTGATTCTTGAAAAAAAAATTTGAAACAAAGGAATTTCATTTAAGTCATTACACAACAAATTCATAATAGAAGAAATGAAGAATTGATTTTGATTTGAAGATTCATGTCTTGTCAACTGCTTTGCCAAAACATTCTTCAAAAAGATCATTTTTTACATAATATCATACTTGTTGTAACTTAATTTACATATTGTTTTTAAATAAAATGTTGTTTATTTTCTAATTTCTCTTATATTTTGTATTTCGGGTGTTGCTTCATTCAAAGTGTAACTCATCCTCGGCATCAATGCGTGAACGGCGAATTTGTTTTTTTTGCATGTTTGCATTTTATGATTGTCCATTTTGCTGTTCCTTTCCGAATAGAACAACATACACTTTTCATTTCTTCTGTTCCTTTTCCAAAAGAACGGTACTTACAACGTTCTCTTTGTTCCTTTTCCAAAGGAACGACACTTTATTTTGTTTGTTCCTTTTTCCAAAGGAACGACATTTACATTTTCACATTTTTTTTTATGTGTATTTTTGCTTTTTGGCGTGCATTTCCTTTCTTTGTTCCTACACGGAACACCACTTTTTGAGTGTTTTTGTTGTTCCTTCAAAAGAGCAACCCTTTGGGAGTATTTTGAGAGCAGCCTTTCTTCCTCTTGTGGGACTATTCTAGTTCATCTCAACCACATTTTACGGATTCCCTTCATGGCATGAAGTACACTATTTTATAAGGACAAAAATTATGGATTCTATTGAAGCGAGTTAATATCATTCACGTTATGATCTTTAACGGAACTGACTCCTTGATGATAGATTATTTTCAAAATGGACACAATTATTTATATACTACTTTTCTTTTGCATTGTTTTTACGTTCAGACATGATATTGATTGATCATCTTAATACCATGTTTGGTTCCACCCATACGGATTATAATCTTCTACGTACGTAATAAATGAGATTATGGGTATATTTTTCTATTGACATGTTCAACTTCTTCCACCATCCATGCTCTTAAGAGATGTAGACACCACTCTTTTTATCATAAAATTGTGTAATAACAACAAAATTTTGTTCCACGGATGGAGGGATGGGGGTCTCATTACGAACGGCCTACCATGTTCATAAGGTTGTAAGAAAGTGACATTCCCATTATGGCCACCACACCGGGGTTATGATCCATTGGATAGTCCAAATTATCCTTGGAACGAGGAGGTCACATCACGAGACGACGATCACTTTTGCTACATCCCCGGTGAATGGCGGTGTGGTTATGCGGATTTACCACGCGGCACAACGCCGATCTCTTGTGAACACCTTTGTAACTCTCTGATTATGAAATTGAGGATTAAGGCGCTCATATGGGTTAAAAAGCAACCCTACGAGGCTAGGGACACTTTGTTATCGGCCAGGCTCTGTATAGTATTGAAGTTATATCTTATCGTCAATTATTACTATAATACCCTTTACTTAATTTTTTTATCGGAAGAAGTTATTTCCTTAATTTTTTGTTGAACCTTTATGCATAAGAAATTTTTTTTATGATCAATCGCATCATTTTTCGCTAGAATACTATCGGTAAAGCATTTTTGGCATATTGCGTATTCATTTTTCTCTTTTTCATAACTTATCATCAATCCAAAGTGTCCTATCTTTTATTCATAACTATCTTTACACACTGCTCTCATTATAACAACCATAACTCTATTTTGTCCTATCATTGATATGTGTGCCACTTTATTTACTACAATATTGTTCATTCCTTTGTACCATCAGCACAACACCTCTCATATGCTTTATGGTCATGGAATTCCTTTTCCAATTGGAGGAATTTGTATGCATTATGGGATTGCATGCGATATGATTCTTGCCTCTGCCATCACTTGTTGATTTGCCAAAATATTAGTATTGCATGTATACATAAGTTTTTGATTGAAATTTTTGCATGCATCTTATCTATTGCTTACACTATGGATTCAAGAACATTGTATGCCAAATCATGCTTTGTTTGCGGGAAAACAACAAGTATGGGCGGTCTATTCATAGCATGACCACACTATTGCACTTAACGAAGAGGCTCGCGCACGTGAACAATTCTTCGGACATGATGTGCTTACCTGGATTCCACCTTTTTTGTATCACTTTCGGCACCAACTGCGCTTATGTTGACTTCAACAAATGCCGATCCATATATGTCATTCCACATTTTTCTTTTTGGAGGTAAAACTTGAGGTAAAATAGCATAATTTTTTGATTTATTACGAATTTAGGAGAATTCTTTTTGAAATCCATTTTGAGCATTATTTATCATCCTTCGGTCCACATACGTTTGTACCACTTCCCATTTTTTTTTTCGAGCGGCATATCATATTTCGGTTGGGGGAGTGTCGCTTTCATTCATTTCTTTCTTATAACCATGTCATTCATATTCTTTATCATCCATTGCTATTCTTATTCATTCTCAACACCTCCCATATTCCATGTTTGTTTACACAGGCATAGAATTCAACGGTGGTAGCGACCACCTCTATTTGTTTTCTAGCATCGCATGAGGGCATGCTAATTTTTCGGAAGGGGAGGAATTGCCTCGTATGATGGATGTTTTCAATTTTCTTTCTCATTTAGGGCATACAATTTCGGTGCGAGAAATTGATTTCCATAATATTTTTAAAAACTATGAACTCAATTCTTGTGATTTTGGAAAACACGGACGTATCATTAATAATACACACCCGAACCGATTTCAAGATAAATTGGTTCATAAAATTCGGAAATCATGCACTCTCACCTACGGCCATTTTGTTTATATCTCATGATCCATGCATCAAAACGATGCGATTTTTGGATCATAAAGGCATTCATATATTATAAATTTACTTATAAATTTCAACAAAAGTTGGTTTGTAGTTTTGAGAGAAAATGGTTAATGAAGTTTGTTGTTACTTATATCATATTTTGTTGCAACTTCATATATACATATAGTTGAATGTCAATATAAAAATTGTTATGCCTTCGTCAAGATTACTAAAAGTGAATATTCATTAATTAGGGAAGAATTCATTTGTTATCCATTTCATGGTGAGATGAACATATTTTTTATTGCTTGGTTAACACATGGGTTTTGTCTTTGGGTTGCATGAGGACATGCAGTAGATTGATTTTCGTTGCATGAGGACATGCAACATATTGAGTGTGGGGGTATGTTGAAGTAGTTAATATGCCATTATTATTATCACTTTTGAACCTTATTCCACCCATTTCTACTATTCTTCATCATGTCATTTATTATAATTTATTATATAAATCCATTTTATGATGATTTATGCTTATGAATGAATATTATTTATTCTCCTTTATTTCTAATAAATTGATGATTATGCATGATTTTATCAATGATAGTTTTAATAAATCGGTTGTAACATTATTCACCATTTTTAGCCTCCAGATAATTTCAGTTGAAGATTTGATCATTAAAAGTGCCGATATAAATTCGGCTAGATAGAAGTGACGGTTTTGCGGTTGAGATTTCGAAATAGATAGACGAGAATCTGGAAAATCCGGAACATGGGTTTTGTCTAGAACGGACCCGGTCTTAATCGAAGCAGTTTGCCCAAATTCGGCTTGTCTTGAGAGAAACGTAGGGTTCTTTGAGCATGATTTTCTCAAATTTATTCTTGGTAAGTCACTCCAAATCTCAATTTGCAAAGCCAAATTCGCCTTGTTCTTGTGATCGAATGGTTAGAAATGAGCCAATTTTGTAATATAAATCATGTTATACTTATCTTTATTGTAACTTCTCTGCGATCTCTCTCTATTTAAATGACGGAGATCGAAATGGGAAGGGATTGGAGAATGATTTGGGGATGAAAAATGATGGAAAAATGATGAAGAATGATGGTGGATTATTCATGATAGGATAGGGATTGTTGGATCTTTTGTAATTCTCAAGCCTTTGTTATTCGTAATGATTCCACAATTTGTTGATTAATACATGATTTGGGAGTTGTTGTTTATTCTTTTCATTCGAAGTAACTGTCCATTTTGGCAGTTAAAATTTAAACCTACGGAGAGGTAGGTACGGCTAACAACAGCTGTGTATCATATATTTACAATTCTTTGCTGTGTGATGGTTTGATTTATTTCCTATTCTTTTTGAATTGCATTATTTCTGATTTCATGTTTTTATAGTGTCTTTATTAAGAATATTTTATGTGGAATTATTTTATTACCTGAGAAGTGGAGATTGAATCGTGTAGGTTGTTCTTTTCCATCATAACGGATATTATTATCCTTTTCAACTTATATTGTTATTCGTTCATTTCAAATGTAAATCTTATTTGTTCATTTTCGGATTGTTGGTTATTCGATTCCACTAATTAGAGTTTCTTCCATTCAGTTATTAAATATGATTCGTTGTTTAATTCCTTTAATTATAAGTTTGCTTTGTCCCCGTACACTTCTTGTTTAGTTTGGTTGATTAATTGCAAGAGTGCTTTTAAAGAGTTTTCCTAGTTTGCTTTCAATAGCGGCTTTAGTTCAATTTCGATTTCCCTTTTAATTGCTTTAAAGTATGACTCTCAGTATGAGAACATTGGTTATTGCTTCCTCGTTCCCAGTTGATTGTCTTATTTCGGTTGATTTCAATTGCATCCAATATCCGGAATGAGTTATTGCTCTTGTATCCTCGATTGATGGTTGTTTTGAGTGAATGATTTAGTTTAGAACATTTAGGTTCTTCTTTGTTCCAATTAGATTTTGTTTTCCGGCTTTCATTTACTTTGCATTTTAAGCTTTGCACCTCTTTGTGTTCTCTTGAGGTAATAACGCCTCAGGCGGAAGTACCACTCTTGAAATAAAAAGTAGATCACACACAGGTTGATAATTAATGTGAAGGTAATT
The DNA here is from genome assembly GCA_034641835.2 of Pinus albicaulis. NCBI lineage: Eukaryota > Viridiplantae > Streptophyta > Pinopsida > Pinales > Pinaceae > Pinus > Pinus albicaulis. The sequence continues at coordinate 237,894 of JAXQQM020083772.1, read as the reverse complement.
AGGAGTTAAAAAGACCATTTTTTATCGCTTTCCTCGGTGCTTAACCAAGCAACACGAGCGGTATGAAGTTCATTCTCTACGGGGAGAATGGGATCAACTAAATGTGAAATCGAATCGACCACTTGATCAGCTGTGGATCATCCTTTGAGTGATATGAGTTTCACTCCAACGGAAGAGTGGGATCGGCGGCCACTTCAAATTAGATCGATCACTCCGTCGATTGACGGTAGGTTGGGAGAAAGTTCTGATAACTAGTTGGAAATTCTTCTTGTGGAAAATTAAGGTTTTTCCAATAATTTGAGCTTCATCCATGTGAGGGAAAATGTGAGTTTGATGACTCCCTTTGCATAACTTGCAAGGAAACCTAACTTTACCCTTTCTAGGGAACACGTGACTATCAGCGGTTGATGGATCGAAAGGAAAGTTGATGAGATTTTTCGACCATGCTTAAAGACCTTTGGAATACCAAGACAATTGATAAGGAAGTGGTAAGCCCTTACAAAGCACAAGGATATTTTAGTTTCTGATGCATGTTGGAGGTTTCCTCAACTGGCTAACACTTACGGCCATGGTTTTTTGGTTGACTTCTTTCTTATCTTGCTTCTTCTTCTTCTTCTTCTATTTCTTCTTCTTCTTAGCCACACAGTTTACTATTGTCAAGGCTTTTACCAAGCGAAGAGGAAGAAATGGAGAAAATATTAGGTGAAGAAGGTAAAGGGGTCAACGAGAGGTTGGTGATGTCGAGATGGTGAACTACGCGGGAATTGAAGCATCTGGTTGAGAGTGGAACAATTGGAGTATTCGGGGCCAATGAAGTTGAAAATAAACATATCGGTAAACCTATTGTAAATCTAGGTAATGAAAAAGTAGCCATATAAAGGAGGACCAACATTTCCAATGCAAAGGAAAATTACTAGGAATCTCGTTAAGAGGGGTTCCTTGGTTGGTAAGAAGATCGATGATTTTACATTATGTTGTTCGGTGATTACTGGCCAACAATTTAAAACTAAAATTAACAATTCACAATTCACACCTAAAAATTAAAATTCACAATTCACACCTATGGTCTCAACAAGTAAAAAACAAACAAATTAACACGTGCTATCAAATCTAGAGTCAAACCACAAACGGTAACTTCCCCTACTTAAAACAATTTAGTTGATGAAATCCAACGTCGTAGAATTTAATACGAAAGGCGGTTGGAACGATTCTGCAATGACACAGCAATAGAGCGAAAGCCAGAAGCACAAGTTTCTTCACAAAACCATCTCGAATGAAGAGAACCCCCGAGAGGAAGAGTCCAAGTGAGTCTAGTCGACATCTACTCTGGGTACGGTGAGATCTTTCCTTCCACACTGCAGCCACCTTAGGAAATAATCTTATGTTTATGGACACTAAAGGTTACCAACAATAACAAATACAACGGGGAGCAGTCTACGATCTGATTCACTAGCACAAGAACAAATGTGACTCCAGCCCTTAATCCATGACATGGGTAAAATTGAGTTTAATAAATGACTAGCTCCTGGCAATGGTTAATGTCCCCGAGTTTCTGGTTGTAATGCATGCAAAATCTTCTATCTTTCCCAATGAAACAAAATTGATTGTCTCAAAGGTTCGGACATGATCTCGTGATTAACTCCTTTAAGAGAAGCTTCCCCGGGAATGTACCAGTTACGGTTGGTTCTTCCTACCGCAAGATTTATCTTCTTGTTTTTTGTTACTTTGGAAAGTTAAATACAACTATTCCAAAGCACTAATCTGAGCTAGATTGGTAGAAAAGAGCCCTAAAAATGTAAAAATTACTAGATGAATTTTATTAAGAGTTGGGTTATTTACGTTGTTATTACTCAAAAGGGTAAATGGATATGAAACCAATGGTTTTATGACCCAAACCAAAAGCTTGAATGCAATCGAATATGATAATGTAATCATTTCAATTCGATGAATCTAACTAAATTAAGGAGAGAGTTTCCATATACTTCCAACAATGCAAAAATTGATCACTAAGAAAAATATAACAAATTCTCTAATGCACTAATTTCATTAAGAAAAAATAATGCAAATCAATCCCATTTTTTATATTTTTGTGTTTTTAAAACAAGCATAAAAACATCTAAATTCAAATCAAAAGAAAAGCTGATCTAAATCTACGATTGATTTTTCACTGTAATGTAAACTATGCGGTTGTAATCTATGCACAATTCACTCATATTCTAAATATGAGAATTCCTAATTATGCAAATGTGATCTATGCAAAGAATTCTCAAACACAAGATGATTCTATTAAATATAGAGAACCAATCAAGTGTAAGTCAAGATGATCGGGTGAAAGTTCCAAAGATCAAAAAACACTCAAAGCTGATTAACACTCATACACAATTTAGCGAATGAGGGAAATTTTTTGCAAAAACAAAAGTAAAAAGATGCAAAATTGTGAAAATACTGAGACAAACCTCCAAGTAATGACCAAAGGAAATAAAACTAAGAATTTCTCAAAAAGACTCAAAACACCCAATTAACTTAATGGAGATTGATGAGATGAAAAATTTGTGAAAAGAAACTCATAAGCAGATATTTTTGATAGAAAAATACGGATACGTTTGGGTAGATGCTAAGAATCCTAAATTAAATCTAAACTAAACTGGGAAAAAGAAATCTAAATATTTTCAAAAAATTTAATAGGGTGTAAGGCAGAGAAGTAATAGATTTGGTCCCGCACACTATTTACTTAAGGAAAGTGCGAAGCTGCACCACTTAGCAATGCAAAGAAACAATGTGCGGTCCCAAGAAAGTTCAAGAAAAACGTAAAAAGATTTCAAAATTTTCAAAAGCGAGAAAAAACCTAAGCTACCCGGGAAGATATCCATAAATCAAAAACCCAATAAAATCTTTTCTCAAATCAAAATAAAAGAGAACCAAAAACAACAAGTTCTTTCCCCAGCGAAATTAAGCCAATTTGTTGGCTAGATACGTCGATCTTGTGGACAAGGCCAGGTCTCCTAGTGTCAAAGACGATCTCTGAACAAATGAACAACTAAGTTTGTCTTTCTCTAAATATATTTGTTTTGCAATTAAATGCTATGAAGCTGTCCATCCTACCTTAGATCCAAATGCTTATTTGTGGTCATAAATCTTTCGTCGCATCAATAATCCTTCGTTGCAAAAAGAGCTCTTTTGTCGCAACAATAATCCCTCTGTCCCAACAAGAGTTCTTTCATCGCAAGAAAGTGTCGTCTTTCGTCGACCTACAATCACAAACAAGAAAATACAAATACTTTGTATAACAACTAATCATAAAACATACCTATCATAGTGATCAAGGAATCTATGAAATAAACGATCAAGCAATGACTTATTGAAATAAACAATCGAACGACAATTTATTGAGAAAAACAAAACTTGATTGTATTAATATTAAAATATACAGAAGAACCTTACAACCTTAGCCTTGATGTTTGAAAGGCTTCAGTCGAAGCAAGAGTCTCCTCTACTTTGATAAGTCTTGCACTCTTCCTCCAGGAGCACAAAGAGGTATGTGATCCTTCCTCTCAAAAGCTCAGCAGAAATAAGTCTAAATCTCAATAGCACTTCAACTCAATCACACATAAAGCTTGAACTCTAATTCTCAGTCTACAAAATGTAACCATTTGAGGCTACCCAATGCCTCCTTTTATAGAGTAGATGAGGAGGTTAGGATTCCACTTTGAAGGGACAGAATCCTCCTTCAAAGGGATAGACTCCTCACATCAAGGGATTAGTTCTTTAAGGTGAGGGATACATGCACCTTATCAAAGTGTACTCATCCCCAAAGAATTCTCATCTAGAACCTTCCATAAATTGACCTCAAACCAAATTTTAACTTTACTTTCTCGGTTTGTTGAGTTTGGAGGGTACGCGGGCATTCCAAGGAAAGCGCATTCTAGAGCCACATGTAAGCCATACATTACTGCGTGCCCAAGCCGGGAATGCGGGCGAGCTTCTTGTTACATGTGTACCCATTATTTTAGAGGTTTTAGGGTTTTTCTTCTTGTTTCGGGGCTTGACATGAGGAGTAAAGGTTGTAAGACTTGCGGAAGGAGGTATGTATAGTGTTAATGAGCTCATACATTGAGAATGTCAAGGCAGGTTTAGTGTAAAATATTGCCCCAGAAAGTGCGAAGTACGAAATAGATGAAGATGAAGTCTGTCATATATGAAGAGTGAAGAACTTTATCATTTCCAAGGATCATCTGTGGACACCTCGGTCGAAACCTATAAAAACATTCAATGCAATATATATATATGTAATCATATCATTTCTAAAGTACGCATTCCATACTCGGATCAAAAACTAACTAAACTTGTTACGATACATAAATTATTTTAATGTACATCAATGGTGTAGACACAACATGGGCACGACCATACGCAATGAATAGTCTACGGTATAATAATAAAAACTCCTCACAGCCTGGATGGTGGAAACTAGATCCAGGGTCTTGATTCACTTCCTGAAACTAGTACGATTCTATCCATGCAATTAAATGTGTTGAATTCGAACATGGTAGAAACCACTTGATTACGAGTCAATAATGTAAATTGTTAACAAGTGTGAGAGTAACCACCAATAATGTCGATAGCCCTCAAAGTACTCGGTACAATCCATGAAGTGTGAATGAATGAGCTGAAGTCAAACATTTCATGGAATCATTCGATACGAAGGTTAATGATGCAACTGATTGTTGAAGCGAGAAACACCATTAAGGCGGGGGCGATTTCAAAGTCTTGACGATTTCTAGATCAACTTCCTAGATAATGGTTTGTCATCGATAGAAAGCGATCACGAAATCATATTTCAAGTTTGTATATATTGGCAAGAGTGACTCGGGGATGGTCAAAATGGAAGTAAAATATTGTGAATGAATGGTTTGTTTAGGCTGTTCTCTTGAACACATAACGACATTGCGGATATGGCTTGGTATGAATTGACCCAAAGTATGCAGAAGCTGATTTGAAGACTTTCAATATGGTTTGATTAACTATTACGAAAAGGATTTTCCCAACCAGGTGAACAAAAGTGTCGTGTTCAAGAGTGGTTAACGGCTTTTCAAATAATCAAAATACAACGAAATAGGTTCATTTTCTCTCTCTTTCCCCCCACCATTTCTCGCAAGTACCTCTTTATTTTTGACAAGCTTGAGGATAACATTTGCTTGTTTATAAGCTCATCAACGAATGAGTCCAACTTAGTTAAAAGATTCGAACCCTAAGAAGGAGTGAGTTCGTTCACATACAAGTGAACGAGGTCCTTTAATGTAAAACTTTAACGAGTCGATTATAGGAGAAACTACGGTGTTTTTCAATTTTAGGGAGTGAGAAAAAAAAACTTAAGAAAACTCCATGGGTGTACTTTTTCATAAATTTAGTCTCGAGCAGAAAGGATAAAATAACGCGGGAGAGAACTCTATTGACCGTAATTAGTCAACGTATACCTTTTTCATAAATATTCCATTTAGTCAAAAGGGTAAACTTATCTTGAAGGGACGATCATTCATTTATGTTAACGAGTTCGAATAATCAAGTGCTCGGCATGATATTTTCATGTTTAGAGAGTTTGAAAAGGGCTTAAAAGAGAGCTCCGGGGTTTCTTTTTTAACTTTTAACAAGTTCGAAAAGGGATAAAAAAATATACTCCTATTGAAATTTGAGAGTTTGAATTTAATTAATGAGCGGGAAAAGAACGGAAAGAACTCGATTTTCATGTGTTTACGAAGAATGAAAGATAGCAAAATAATCTTGGGATTTTCATGAGTTTAACGAGTGAAAATAACGAAATTGACTCAATATAGGTTTCATTTTTACAAATGCTTGAAACGAGAGAAAAACTATGCTTTAGAGTGGTTTCATTTTTACACAAGCTTGAAATAGAGAGAAAATTGTGATGCCCCTAAGCCTAAGCTACACGCTGAGGTGCATGCCCCCCCGGCTTCATTTCATTCAACTAAGTAGACTACTAGTAATTAATAGTTGGATGGAATGAAGTTCATTACAAGATCATGAAAGACCCGACCCTAAAGCGCAAGAAAATTGTCTGGCGAAATAAATAACCTAAATATACGACTTAATATTTACGAGATCTAGTCAAAGACTCGACTCAATTAGGGGAGGAGATTTATTTCATTTTTTAACGAAACTAACACGGCTGACTCATGGCAACGTGTTTCATTTTAATGAGGTTGACACGGTAAAAGGAACTTTCCTCTTGATATCTTGATTCATTTTAATGAGGTTGACACGGTAAAGGAACTTTCCTCATACCTAATTCATTTTTTTACGAGGTTGACTCGGTAACGGGGAACCATCCTTAGAAAATACTTATTTCTAATCTACCTACATAACCTATTTTGATTCATTTTTTAATGAGGTTGACACGGGGAAAAGAGGCACATCCTCGACGGAGACTTGTTTCATTTTTTTATGAGGTTGACACGATGAAATATCCTCACTCCTTTGGTCATTTTTTAACGAGGTTGACACAATAAAGGAACTTTCCTCTTGCTGATTCATTTTTTTACGAGGTTGATTCGATGGCTGGAACTTTCCTCGAAACTACTTATTTATAATCTATTAATCTACTTTCTACGATCTACCTACGATTCATTTTAATGAGGTTGACACGGAAAAGAAGCTTGTCCTCATGGAAGCTTGTTTCATTTTTTAAATGAGGCTGGACACGAAAGGAACTATCATACACTCTTGATTCATTTTTAACGAGGTTATTACGAGTAAAAAGGAACTATTCTCGGACTCAGCGATTCATTTTTTAACGGGTTGACACGTAAAGGAACTATCCTTGGACTCACTCATTCATTTTTTAATGAGGTTGACACGATAAAATGAACTATCCTTGTGGAAGCTTGTTTCATTTTTTAAAACGAGCTTGACACAAGAAAAGGAACTATACTCTCGACTAACTAATTCATTTTTTTAACGAGTTGGCTTGATGCAAAAGGAACTATCCTCACTCAACTTGATTCATTTTTTTAATGAGGTTGACACGGTAAAAGGAACTATCCTTGGACTCAGCCGGTTCATTTTTTAACGAGGTTGACACATGAAAAGAAGCATCCTCTGAACTAAGCGATTCATTTTTTAATGAGGTTGACACGATGAGAACTTTCCTCACACTCCTTGATTCATTTTTTAACGAGGTTGACATAGTAAAGGAACTATCCTCGGACTAGCGATTCATTTTAACGAGGTTGACACGGTAAAAGGAACTTTCCTCGGGTGCGATCATGGCTTCCATTGGAAGAAACACATGTCAATGGACACATGCGGCCATAGCTTCAAGAGGTCTTCATCGGAGAAGGAACACATGTCAAGGGACTCAAAGGGATAATAACATCGCGTTCAAATAATCCCATAGAGTTTTCCATGTCCGTTATCGGATCTAAGTTATAGGAAGTCGAGCAAACGGTGAGAGGCTTTCTTACATTGAGTGAAAACATGGGACTAGTTGCCACATAATTAACCGTGGCGGGGTAGATACCACTTTCGAATCGGGAACATTTTAGGGGTGTCATATTATTGGTAGGAGAAACAAGACAAGGGAATGAAAGCTCGTCTACAATCACGATATTGCCATTGTGAGGAAAGACATCGCGCGAAAGAGTGTCGATACTACAACTTTCATTGCATAGACATAGTCTCGCCCAAGGAGTAAATTGAAATCTAGGGACTCGAACTACCATAATATCAATACAAATAGTTTTACCTTACAAAGTAATAGAAAAATTAGGAAGGATCCTAAAGGTTCCTTTAATGGTTCTGTTAAAAGCTTTTTTAGATTGCGTAATAGGCACAGGCGAGGGAACCCAAGCTTTCCAAATAGTTGAGCATAAAATAATAACGAAGCACCTTCATCTACTGTGTGTGGTGTATGTCCCTACCACCAAGCTTCACGATGATTTGGAAAGGGATGGAGGAAGGAAGACGAGGTTCTTTCGATTTATTCCAATCGAAGGAAAAGACCTTAGTACTTGGAGAGGTTACTGTAGAAACAAGTGAAATGCCCAGAGCATAGAAAGAGGTGATGTAACAAAAAGAACTTTGAGCGGTATGAAGTTCATTCTCTATAGGGAGAATGGGATCAACCAAATGTGAAATCGAATCGACTACTTGATCAAATAATGGATCATCAACTTGAGTGATATGAGTTTCACTCTCCGTGGAAAGAGTGGGATCGTGACACTTCAAATTAGATCAATCACTCACTTCGTCGATTTGATAGTAGGTTGGGAGAAAGTTTACGGTAACAGTTGGAAATTCTTCTTTGTGGAACATTAAGGTTTTCCAATAATTTTGAGGCTTCATCCATGTGAGAAAATGTGACTTTGATGATTCCCCTTTACGCAACTACAAGGAAACCTAACTTTACCCTTTTTCCGGGAACTTTGACTATCAGCAGTTTATGGATCAACGGAAAGTTGATGATATTTTTTACGACCATACTTCTAAGACCTTTGGAATACCAAGACAATTGATAAGGAAGTGGTCACCCTTACAAAACTGCCAAGGGTATTTTGGTTTACGGTGCATGTTGGAGGTTTCCTCCTTTTAACGCTAACACTTACGACCATGGTTGTTTGGTTGACTTCTTTCTTATCTTGCTTCTTCTTCTTCTTCTTCTTCCATTTCTTCTTCTTCTTAGCCACTGGTTACTAGTGTCAAGGCTTTTACCAAGCGAAGAGGAAGAAATGGAGGGAGAAAATATTGGCGAAGAAGGTAAGGGGTCAACGAAGGTTGGTGTTGATGTCGAGATGGTAGGCTTCTGTTGAGGTGAAGCATCTGGTTGAGGTGGAACAATTGGAGTATTCGGGGCCAACGAAGTTGAAAATAGCCATATCGGTAAACCTATTGTAAATCCGAACAATGAAAAAGTAGCCATATAAAGAGGTTAACATTTCCAAAGCAAGGAAAAGTACTAGGAATCTCGTTAAGAGGGTTCCTTGGTTGGTAAATTCGAATAGTTTCCATTATATTCAACTTCAGTGAATTTTATTAACAATTTAAAACTAAAATTAACAATTCACAATTCACACCTAAAAATTAAAATTCACAATTCACACCTATGGTCTATACAAGTAAAAACAAACAAATTAACATGCGCTATCAAATCTAGGAGTCAAACCACACAGAAACAATAACTTCCCCTACTAAAAACACTAGTTGGTGATGAAATCCAACGTCATAGAATTTAATACAGAAAGGGCGGTTGGAACAGTTACCCTAACAACCTACTTAATGAAATAGACCGACACAAGTTTCTTCACAAAATCATCTCGAATGAAGAGAACCCCCCAGAGAGTCCAAGTGAGTCTAGTCGACGTCTACTCCAGGTACAGTGAGATCTTTCCTTCACCGCCACCTTAGAAAATAATCTTAAGTTTATGGACACTAAGGTTACCAACAGTAACAAATACAACGGGGAACGATCTACGATACGATTCCACGCACAAGAAGCGGAGTAACGAAGCTCAATCCCCTTGAAGGCTCCTCGACATGGTTAGTCCAGGGTTTTACGGAGCAAGTGACCCCGAGCTCCTCGACAATGGTTAATCCAAGGGTTTCTGGATTTTGAAATGCACGCGAGAATCTTACATATCTTTCTCGATGAAACAAAATTGATTGTCTCAAAGGTTCGGACATGATCTCGCGATTAACTCCTTTAGAGACGCTTCCCCGGAATGTGCCGATTCTGAGTTGGATTTATTTCCTACCACAAGATTTATCTACTTGTTTGTTTTTGTTGCTTTGGAAAGTTAACTACAACCTATTCCAAAGCACTAATCCTGAGCTAGATTGGTGGAAAGAGCCCTAAAAATGTAAAAATTACTAGATGAATTTTATTAAGCATTGTGTTATTTACGTTGTTATTACTCAAAAGGGTAAATGGAAATGAAACCAATGCTGTTATGACCCCAACCAAAATTGAATGCAATCGAATATGACAATGTAATCTTTTCAATTTGATGAATCCTAAATAAAGTAAGGAGAGAGTTTCCATATACTTCCAACAATGCAAAAATTGATCACTAAGAGAAAATATAACAAATTCTCTAATGCACTAATTTCATTAAGAAAAACTAATGCAAATCAATCCCAAATTTTTTTTTTATATTTTTTGTTTTTAAAACAAGCATAAAAACATCTAAATCCAAATCAAAGAAAACTGATCTAAATCTACGATTGATTTTTCATAATGTAAACTATGCAGTTGTAATCTATGCACAATTGACTCATATTCTGAAAATGAGAATTCTAATTATGAAAATGTGATCTGTACGAAAATTCTCAAACACAAGGTTATTCTAATGTATTAAGAACCAATCAAGTGTAAGTCAGAAAATCGGGTGAGAGTTCCAAGATCAAAAAACACTCAAGGCAGTTAATACATACAATTTAGCGAATGAGGGAGGGGGAAATTTTTTGCAAAAACAAAAGCAAAAAGATGCAAAATTGTGAAAATACTGAGACAAACCTCCAAGTAATGACCAAAGGAAATAAAACTAAGAATTTCTCAAAAAAGAGACTCAAAACACCCAATTAACTTAATGGAGATTGATGAGATGAAAAATTTGCTGAAAGAAACTCATAAACAAGATATTTTTGATAGAAAAATACAGATCTGGGTAGATGCTAAGAATCCTAAATTAAATCTAAACTAAACTGGAAAAAATAAATCTAAATATTTTCAAAAAATTTAATAGGGTCCGCAGGCCCCAGAAGTAACAGATGCGGTCTTGCACTGTTTACTTAAGGAAAGTGCGAAACTACCCGCACTATGCAAAAGAACAAAGTGCGGTCCCCAGAAAAGTTCAAGAAAAACGGAAAAGATTTCAAAATTTTCAAAAGAAGGGAAAACCTAAGCTACCCAAGCAGATATCCATAAATCAAAAACCAGGTAAAACTTTTCCTCAAATCAAAATAAAAGAGAACCAAAAACAACAAGTTCTTTCCCCCGTAGAGTCGCTAATTTGTTGGCTAGATAAATTGATCTTGTGGACAAGACCGATCTCCCTAGTGTCAAAAGACAATCTAGAAACAAATGAACAACTAAGTTTTTCTTTCTCTAAATATATTTGTTTTGAAATTAAATGCTATGAAGGTGTCGATCCTACCTTAGATCCAAATGCTTATTTGTGGTCGTAAAGCTTTCGTCGCATCAATAATCCTTCGTTGCAACAAGAGCTCTTTTGTCGCAACAATAATCCTTCTGTCCCATCAAGATTTCTTTCATCACAAGAAAGTGTCGTCTTTCGTCGACCTAAAATCACAAACAAGAAAATATCAAATAGCAGCTGTATAACAAATAATCATAAAACATACCTATCATAGTGATCAAGGAATCTATGAAATAAACGATCAAACAACAGCTTGTTGAAATAAACAATCGAACGACAATTTATTGAGAAAAACAAAACTCGATTGTATTAATATTAAAATATACAGAAGAACCTTACAACCTTAGCCTTGATGTTTGAAAGGCCTTCCAAGGGTCCGAAGCGGGAGTCTCATCTACTTTGATAAGTCTTGCACTCTTCCTCCAGGATCACAAAGAGGTATGTGATCCTTCCTCTCAAAAGCTCAGCAGAAAGAATTCTAAATCTCAACAGCACTTCAACTCAATCACACATAAAGCTTGAACTCTAATTCTCAATCTCCAAAATCTCACCATTTGAGGCTACCCAATGCCTCCTTTTATAGAGTAGATGAGGAGGTTAGGATTCCATCTTTGAAGGGATAGAATCCTCCTTCAAAGGGATAGACTCCTCACATCAAGGGATTAGTTCCTTAAGGTGAGGGATACATGCACCTTATCAAAATGTACTCATCCCCAAAAATTCTCATCTAGAACCTTCTAGAATTGACCTCAAACCAACTTTTTAACTTTACTTTCTCGCTTTGTTGAGTTTGGAGGGGGTACGCAGGCATTCCAAAGGAAAATTTCATTCTAGAACATAGGTAAGCCATACATTACCTGCATACCCAAGCCAGGAACACAGGCAGGCTTCATGTTACATGCGTACCCATTCTTTCAAAGGTTTTTAGGGTTTTTCTTCTTGTTTCAGGGCTTGACATGAGGAGTTAAAAGGTTGTAAGACTTGCAGAGGAGGTATGTATGAGTGTTAATGAGCTCATACAGTTAGCAGAATGCCAAGGTGATAGTTTTTAGTGTAACCGATACCTAATCTTTAGATCCACTTCAAATTGGCTTGTTATCCATTCAAATCTCCTCCTTTAAGCTTTGTTTGGGTTTTCCTTAGGGGGCACTCCACTTCCTTCTTGGAGATAGCCTTTCACCAACGCTTTTTACAACAATTTTCCTCTGATTTATTTTTATTTTCTGCACCACTTTCCAACATATTTTGTCTTTTAGATATCTTCCCCTCTTGACCCAAGATCTATTAGCCTATTTTAGTGTGTTTAGATTAGTTTTTTACTCACCTATTGACTATTTTTTGAGAGGCCCACCTTCTTAGGTTTATATTATTGCATTATTAGTTGTTTATTTTCTGTTTTGCAGGCCTATATACTGTCATTTGCAGGGTTATTTATAGCTATACAACATCACTTTTTCCTTTTCTCTACAAATGTATGAGTTTAAAAATTAAAATTTACACACTTTTACACACACACCCTAAGTGAAAAAAGGCTTGGTTAACACTGCCAAGACAAGACTCTAAAACATTGAAATCATTTGATCTTGCACCTCTTTGCCCTTGTTTCAACATTGTAATCATTGGATCCTGCACCTTCCTACCTTTGTTGGTCTCTTTTCCCCCTGTGCCATGTTTGTGTCATAATCATTATGCCACCAAGGCATTTATCCCGAAGACTTCTTGGCCTTCATCCTCAGTTTCTGGTTGGAAGACTTACTCCTCCACATAGAGTTCAAGTTAGTCCTATACTGAGTCCGCACACTAAATCTTCCTCTGGTCCTTTGGTTTCTCCTTCTCATCTCGTCTCCAGTTCTCCCCCTAACACCTTCACTATGTCTAGTATAGGACCTAATTTTTGTGGTAACCCCGGCTCTCCCTCCAGAAATACCACTAGTGGGACCTCCAAGGACACTACCTCAGCAACATCCTTGCTCCCTTTCATGGCAGGCCTCAGCCTCCCTGATTTTGACCAGTTGATAAATGAACCTATACACCATGACGCTAGTTGGCCTACCATGCCAACAAAGCTCCCTTCAAACATCCCAATGTTTGAAGGTCTTGCTGGAGAATATCCTTCAAATCATATTCGATCTTTCCACATGTGGTTTTTGTCCAATTCTATTACCGATGACTCTGTTCGTCTTCGGTTGTTCCAACGAATGCTTACAGGCGAAGCTTCTAAGTGGTATGTTTACCAGGCCCCTTCCTCTCATACAACCTTTGCTACTTTGGCCTGGGATTTTTTGTCTTACTTCCAGCTTCCCCTCCATTACGACACTGGTACCAAGCTCTTGACCTCTTTCCGTCAATCATCTGCAACCCGCCTATTCGAACATGTTCAGGAATGGCAGAGACGAAGGAGCCTATGTCGAGCCCCTCCCTTCGAGGACCATGTCTACATGGACTGATTCCTTAGGACTCTCTTACTTCCTGTCAGGAAAGACGACCCATCACAATTTCCTCAAACCGAAGAATCCGCTCTCCAAATTGTGTTAAAATATGACCTGATCTACGCTCAGTCGGGTTATGTTTATACCGTTCTACCCAATCTTCCTAGACCTGCTGGTGCCAATGCACCAAGGGCATCTCAAGCCACCAATAGTATTGTTGGAGCTCTCTTTAATCCATATGCTCAACCTCTCATGGGCTATGGTTTCTCTCAGGGCGGGGCCAGCAGCTCCGGCACTTTTCCCCCTCCTGGTAGAACATATCCAGGATACAGCATGCCTCCTCATTTTTCCAAACCTCCTATTTACCACACTCCTACCCAACCTCCTTTTTATCTGTATACACACCCTGGTGCTCTAGCTCCTTCAGCACTAGTACCTCCTCCTCCCTTTCCTTCTCAACCCCTGCAACAACAACCACCACCCCCTCCATGGCAGGTGTACGCACAACAGGGCACATATAATCCTCCTCCCTCAAAAAGGAAGAGGAAAGGAAATCAAAGTAAAGTTGCCTCTAGAAATCACGAACCTAATCAAGGTAATGCTCCTAACACTATAAACCAACAACAAGGCACTCAGTCCAAGCAGGACAGGCCTCTTTGTATGAACAAGTCATTTTCTTGTTGTGGTGTTTATGGTCATTATACGCATGATTGTCCCCTTCTCCCACAGATGCGACAGCTATGGGAGTCTCAAGCAACTTTGAGAGCACATCAAGTCATTCCTTCTATTCCTCCCAGCCCTGCACCTAGTCAACCGGCTGTGCTTACTGATCCTTCCCCTCAATAGGGATTTGTGGACACCCAACCACCTGAAGGAAAAGTGGCCACTCAACCTCTTCCATATGGTTCCCTCGATTACCAGATTTTCATGATGTCCTCTTATCAACCTTCTGAACCTTCTTCTTCTGGCCCTTTACCTTCAGCTGGTACTCATGAGAACCTTTATCCTCCGGGAACGGTTCCTCTAGGCCTCAACCACCTTGGAGCCATCCTACCTAGTCATTACCCCTCTGGTCAGATGTCGTTCCTAGCTACCCCACTAGGAGTGTACACTGTACCTGTTATGGCCACCCTCTCTCTTCCTAATATGACTCTTGGGATTCCCATCTGGTACCTCGACCCTGCAGCCGCCACCCCACTCGGTCAGCCTAAATCTTATCTTTCTTTGACCCTGGTTCAATCGATCCCTATGACTTCTCCCACTGCAAAAGTGCCTCATTCACCTCAACAGGAATCACCTCCCATTGCGACTGCTCTGGGGAAGAAGGGTAAAGCTCGCAAGAGGGCATTAAAGGACAAGGCCACCCCAACAAACCTTTCCCCTTATCGGCCTCCACAGCATACCACCCAGTGTGATTTGTGTGATGTTGTCAGCCACACCACCCATACTTGTCTGGAGTTGCCTCACCTCAAGTCCATGGTCAACGAGACGTTTCCAAAATATGATATCCCAGAGGTATATGTCACTATACCTAATTCAATCCTGAAACTCAAACCATTGTGCACAAATCACCCTTGTGCTTTGTGTGATTTCCATGGCCACTACACTCACTTTTTCCCTCGCCTCGAAGAGTATCGTTCCTATTTAAAATCCTTATGCCAATTCGAGGCTGAGCGCAATGAGTCAACCACTCCGTTATTCTCACATCTTGCTTCGGCAACACCAAAAGACACATATGCCCCCATTCGCATTCACCCTTATGATGAAAAAATCACGGGTCCTTGGTTGGAAGCCCCCAATGAAACCTCCCCGGATGTTTCACCTTACCTCCCCTCAACACCCTCCCTAGTCTCAACATCGGTAGATCCTTTTCTAGCTTCCTCCTCTATCACCGCTAGTGACGATGTGCATGCAAACCTCTCCTCTCATGTGGAGGAGTAAGGTCACTTCGCCACGTTAGGTGGTCTTTCTTCTATCAGTCACCTTACAATGATGACATTATGGAAGTAGCCACCACTCCTAACTTTATTTATTCCCCTTTACATCGAATTGATGCATTTGAATCACATGAACCTTGTGGCCATTACATTGACACCCAATGTTTGGGTAAGGGGGGCACCCATATTGAAGAGCCCAAGAGAAGTAGTTCTCCACCACTCTCCTAGTGAATCTAGTCGTGAAGACTCTAGTCTCATCATTCTTCCACATTTAGAAGAACCTCTAGAGTCCCATATCACTTCAGGATCACTCTAGGAATGATACCCCTCATCATTCCTTCATATTTCATCAGCAACCCAGTCTCATAGATAGTGTGGTTGACCAACCTATCGGTTTTCTGGGAAAACATTAGTTCATTATCTCAAAATCCTCTCTTTGGGATAGTAACACCATGTATGCCAACCCGCAAGCTTAATTAATCCATTTGATTCATATATGCAGTACCAAAATAAATTGGTAATCACCTATTTTCTCTCTCAAACTGCATAACCACACCAAGAACAAATGGCACACCACATCATCAAAATATGTTTAGATTCCCCTTTTTTCTAAATAAATTTTTGCATGCCCACAGCATGCTTGGGGGAACCCATACCCCTCAACCATACAAATCCTAGATATCAGCCAAAAACAATACTAAAAACCCCTTTCTCTCACAAGTCGCATTTTCCAGGTCATTTCCTGGGATAGGTCGCAGTTTTATGCCCAATAACTGCTACCCAGGACACAAAATAGACCCCAAAAAATGTGACCTGGCCTGTACATGAGCTTTGGGTACCTAAATTGAACTTTCAATCCACTGAAATGAAAGAGTAGGATTAGGCCTCCTACCTACAACTGATAGATCTCAAATTCCAATGGTCAGTTTATCCGCTACAATTTTTGCAAGATTTAAGGCCTCCTCTCCTCACGACATTCACCACAACTCCACCGGCAAATAAGTGAATCTGGAAGGAAAATACCTTATTAAAAGAAAACCCCTGATTTTTCTTTCACTTACTTCGACCAAAACATATCTCAATTTGACGAACCATATATACCATTGGAAATATCTCACCAAGCCCTCAAATGGGTATCTATTAGCTTTTTTGATTTGATACTTCACCAGGACACATTTTTTCCAAGAAGCGCCACTTCACCCTTCCTCAAAATCGAATTTCTTCACTTGCAACACTCGTACTGGGGGCACCATGTTGCCTCCATACTTGTCCACACTCTTGTTGACTTTCATCATGAGTTACCACCTTGTACCCACGCATTTATGGTCCCCATTGGACCCTTTACATATGTGGTAGCACCATCGAGTCACCCTTGTTTAGAGCATCTAAGTGGAGTCATAATTACTTCCGTGGAGTCTATCCCGAGTCCCTTTACATCTCGCCATAGTCCTCCATCATTCATTGCTTGGTTCCTCTCTCATGTCGCACATTATTGACCTTCGAGTCCTACGCATCCCCTATCGAGATAATTTTAAGAACCCCTAAATTTATATATATATATAAAATAGGCGAATCCCCATGATACATAGGAAAAAATGGAAGGCGATTTTATTAATAATATAATATGTATATATAATTTTTTGGCGAATCTCTCACGAGATTATATTATCTGTAAAATCATGGGAAATCACCGGTACAAATGAAGATCACTACTACAAAATGGTGAATCGTTGTCTAGTGGAGTTCGGAGTGTTGGTTCCAATGAAGATATGGTAATTGAACCGAGGAGTAGAGGAAGAGAACCACGAGACCAAGCATGGCACATGGTGACTCGTGAGGGAAATGGTTCTCGTGTATTTTGGAAAAAACGTTCTTAGTTTTGCTAAGCGTAGTGTTGTTTGTCATACTACTACTAGCAGTATTGATGGAGAGGTTTGAGGAAAGGTAGCGATGGTGGAGAATTACAAAGAGTACCCCATGATGGGCTCCATTTTTCCCTTTGGTATTTGTGCAAGACCTTGTCCATTGAACCAACAATTAGCCGTTCAACTTCCAACAATCAACTTGACTAAGTTGATTAGGTACAAATCAACTTAGACTAATCTTCAAAACTATGCTTTTCACTATCCCATATTTATCACACTAATCTTGCACAACATTGTGCATTTGCACCTAACTCTCAATAATTCTTTTCCAAGAAAAATCTATAATAAGAAAAATATTTTACTATATTCTAAAAGGTGAAGATGTCGAAATCATGCCACAAAGTGAGAAAATAAAATATCTTTCTCAAACCACCAAATATATAAGAAAACAATAATGATTATAATAATAGAAATACAAGATCTATCGATCTATATGCATGATATGAGAACCATAAGCATTCAAGAGACTAATTTCAAACTCAACAAAATCCTCTAAACAAGCAACAAACAAACCACTAAAATTTTCAAAGATATCAAGGCTAGACATTAACACAATTTCATGTACTTGAATAAGGCCATTGGCAACGTTAGACTTATTAAATTAGTTCTTTATCATTTAATACTATGACACTATCTATGTGAAAAGAAATAGGTCCCAACTTCATCAAATCTGATTTCATTTCCAATCAAAGATCAAAACTAGCGTCGTTTCCAATACCAATATAAAATCACACATTTTCCAAATATCAATAATTATTTTCCAAGAAAATATAAAACTCGAAACTTCCGACAAAATTCCCCAAACACAAGCGACATATATACCATTAAAATTTTCTAAGATGTCGAAGCTAGACATCGAGGTAGTTTCATGTACTTGAATGAGCCCATTGATGCTTTGCATTAGTCTTGTTAAATTATTTATTTATCATTTAATACTATTCAAACGCTATACATGCTTGAAAATAGGTCCCAAAATCATCAAATCCAACTTCATTTCCTGTCACAAATAAGAATAAGCAAGACATTGTAAAAGGAAGTGTTTTTCATCCTTTAAATTTCTAACATCGCAATGACATTTACTTGCATCTATGAAATTCTAGGTCTTGCTCAATTCCTAAGCTCCTCAAAGTTCATTTTTATTACGGCAATGATGTTTGTCTTCTTAAAACTAGCTACAAGAATATGACACTTGATCTTTTGGATTATAGTTGACGACCAATTTTTAATATTTTGTTTTTCTCTTATTCTCTACTGCATTATCACACAATTTCAACTTTAATTTATATGCGATAGCAATTTTATTGGTGTTCACGTTTTAGAGTGGCCTCCTCTATTCTCCACTAGTTTGACTAAGATTGAAGTCTTTATGCCAACCAGTTTTATGCCACACCAAATTTTGAGCGCATTTTGAAGCAATCTTAGGGAGCCATTTGTTTTCATGTTACTTATCTTGTCCTTCTATATTAGGTACTTAGTCATAGGAAAACTCGATGAAGTGAAAGACTAGCTTCTATAAAGATAGGATAGGGTATATTGCATTTTAATAAGATCATAAACTATAAAAAACTTTTGGATTTCTCAATTTCCCTCTATGATTCTATAGAGATGATGCAACAACAAAATTCATCTCCATATAAGATAAAAAGATGAAGAGGTGTCTAAAATATGAGCTTCTTCTTCTTTTTTTCCAAAACAAAAATTTTTTGACCTACAATTGCACCTAAGACAAAAATTGGTTTTCCACTTTCTATTAATCATTTTCCCAACATTGTATTTCTAGTTAAGATTGTGATGAAGGTTGACTTCAAGACCTTATTGTATAACTTTCTTTGATTTGTTATTATCACTCACAATTAACATAAATTTCCTTTTTGTAATTGATTATGGAGAGTTTGTCTTTAGTGCGACTTTTTGAAGTTTAGTCCGAAATCCGGTGAAAAATTTGAGGTAAAATCTTTGTTTTTGTTATTCAAATTGGTTTTTTGACTCTATATATGGATTCAGCACCTAAAAAAGATTGTGCAAAGTTAGCAATCAAACTTTATCTTTTCAATAAATTCCTGCCGAAATTTGAAAATTACAAGTAAAGTCCGCAGTAAAAGCCTTCAAAAAGTCGCACTAAAGACTACTCGATTGATTATTACAACCTTTGTTTATTAGCATTTACTCGCATAGCTATGCTAGAACAAAAATCCTTAATAATCCTCGCTTCTCAAAATGAGGTGGAGTCATGTTCGTAAGAACAATATCACTAATGTAAAGAAGAAAGGGGATGATTAATCTAGTTGAGGTTATGCAACCACAAGGCTACTTCTTCCAAACATGCCTCTAATTTGTCAATGTGAATGTCAATATAGGTAGGGATAGAGGAGAATCTTTCTTAATTTCTATATTTAACGATTAATTCCTTTTTATCAACCCTTAATATTCCTAGACATAACAATATCATTCTCATATAACCTTATCACAATAACTCTAAATGCAAAAGCAACCTTACACTTTTCTAATATATTCCAAAAGCTTATCTCTATAATAATAACTTATAAAAATAATTTAGCTATTAATCCTTTTTCCATATTTTAATATTGATATATAATAAAATTCCTTTTAAATGTTTTTCAAAATTTCAAAAAAAAGCGAGAAAGTATGGAATGATTAATTTATATTAATATGATTTTATTTTCATAAATAAGACTAATTTATATTTAAAAATAAATTATATATATATAGATAGATTAATAAAATAAATTAAAATACACTTTATTAATTAAAAAAATAATGTTGAAACTTTTAATAATAATATGATACTTTCGAATCTGATTTAATAAAGTTTAATCTTATTAAGATATAATTTCTTGACATAAACTTATGATAACCATGACAACAAGGTTCACTTTATCTTAATCTTGTT
The DNA here is from genome assembly GCA_034641835.2 of Pinus albicaulis. Classification (NCBI taxonomy): domain Eukaryota; kingdom Viridiplantae; phylum Streptophyta; class Pinopsida; order Pinales; family Pinaceae; genus Pinus; species Pinus albicaulis. The sequence continues at coordinate 217,524 of JAXQQM020083772.1, read as the reverse complement.
ATTATTGATTGTCTCATTTTTTTAAAGCAATTTGATATATTTAAAATAGGTTAATACAAATCACTTTCCTACCTTCTTGCTACCAACTTTGATTCATGCGGTAGAAATGAATGTGGAAGCGAGAGAAAATGGTGGGAGAGATGCGGTTATCACAAACCTCATAATCCAAACGTGAAAATTTTGGCATACCGGTAAATTATTGCAATACTTGAAGACATTGAAGGTTGATTGGGCGGATGGACTTATCCTGAACACCAGAATCCAAAGAGAATTTTTGGTACACGATAAAGTATTGCAATAATTGAAGGCATTGACTCTTGAGTGGGCACATGTTCTCCAATGATGTTTATAACCACGTAAACAGAAGAAGAATGGGAGGAAGACGTACTTTTCAAATCCAACCTCCTTGTCCACTTATCAAAGACCTCGAAATCCAAACGAGAGAATTTTTGGTACGTAATAAAGTACTCCAATAATTGAAGACATTGAATGTTGATGGGGCTCATGTTGTCGATGTGAACCTTTGTGAAGGTACGAGGTAGAGATGCACTCATGAAATCTAAGCCTCCTTGAGAATTTTATGTAGGCCACTATGGTTTAGAAATGATTGAAGGCATGATATGTTTAAAGTACAAATGAGTACTAAATGATCAGAGAAACGCTTATTCAAAATGAGATTACAATTGTTTGTGCTAGTAGCGATTGAAAATTAACTACAATTGTTTGTGCTAGGAGAAGAGTTGACCACACATCGACCAAAATTATAAAAGAAAGGGCTACATAAATGGGTACTTTATCATTTTCTTTTCTAAGATCCAATCTGTTGAATATGTCCTCATACCTTGTAACTTGTCTTGTGTATAATTATGAGTTCATTCATTCACAACTTCTAACCTCCACGAAATTATTCTTATCATACGCAAGCCCGGATTCAACCGGTCGCTCAACATCAGAAAATCCAACCTCGATGAAACGGAAGAAGAAGCTACCCTTTAGAAATCGTTTTTCGAAAAGTTTGCTATTTGGTCTCATCAAGTGCTAGACATAAGTCCATAGAAATTATTAATCTCTTTTGTAGACCTACACATACGAAACACGGACAATGCTACCTACAACCGGTGTCACCCTAATTACACATTGGCATTGCTTCGGAACGATCTGAGCCTTGATGGGCTGTACTCTCGAGAATGTACTAGTGGTAGGCGGCGGCTAATGCAGCTCCGGCAAAAGGTCCCACCCAAAAATCACTTGCACAAAAAAAATCATATTCATCGGGCTTGTGTATCGGCTTTAGAAAATACTTGCTCTTGTTGATCAGTCAAACTCTAAGGTTCGTGTATCATCTTTATGGAAATACTAGTTCCATTGAATTACCCTAATGTTAATACGGAGCAATCAAGCTTGGTTTTAATGAAAAAGGAGCATAACAATTTTCAAAAATTACAAGCAATAGACTCTTCATTATGGAATCTACTAGTGTGTCTTTCATAACACTTTAAAATTACAAACAAGATCATGTACATATATCTAATGCATAACGGAAAAACACTACATCACGAGGAAAACCTAACCCGGGAAAACAAATAAGCCTTGTCATAATAATATGGCTGCGAAAGGAAGCATGCTGCACAATGAGATGTGGAGGAAAAGGAGACATAGGTAGGAAATTTCTTTGCTTTTATGAAAGGACTTGTGGATGTGACTTCTATGGGAAGTTGGGAATCTCCTCTATGTTGGAGAGGGAGTAAAAGGAGTCTCCTTGAATAGGAGCATGATCTATTCTTTGATTAAAAGGAGAATAGGGATATCCTCCCCGATTAAGAGAGAGTTTTGGTTGGACTTTGATTCTCCCTGTGTCATGTACTAGATAGGGACTAACAACACAAGTCTAGTGAATGCATCATGGATAGGGAGAATGTTGACTTGTTCGGTTCTCCATGTGTCAAGTGCTTTGATGGATTAGGGATAATGTGCTAGGTCAAGTAAATGGACATGGATAAGGAGAATGATGGATTGGATAAGTGTCTTGGACTAACATGCCGGAATTTTTATTTCAAGCAAAAATGTGGCCCCGTTAGACTACTCATATTTAGTTGTAAGTCATAAATTCTAATGAGTGAGGTCAAATTAGACAATCTCCATAGCTGCGATACCTATTTCTTGTCCTTGTTACTTGGTCAATCATTTGAAATAGCTGGTATAGGCACAAAGGAACACAATTGGCATACATTTAATAAACAATTTTGGTGTCATAGAGTTGTTGACTTATTGTAACTACCTTCAAGCCTACCTCCCAATTGTTATAAAAAATTTCACTCGTTAATTTACATAAAACATAAGGTTATATGCATGAAAAAAACAAATTACCATCATCAAATTTCCATTTTAGCGAGTTAGATAAATTTGTTAATAAATCTCGAAGTTAATATTACATTTGTTTTTATTTAATTATTAAATATAATGATATAAACATTGTTGAAATCGACGAGTAAAAGAAAGACAAAGATGCACAATTTTGATAACTGAAAACCATATCAAATCCACCAAAAAAATCATACTTCTAACAACTTAGTAAATGCGAAGTGAACAACATTCTCTAATAATTATACTTACTGACAACTTTCAAGATACAAGGACATTACGCCAATCTAATAAAATTATACTTGCGGCAACTTTCAAGATGCAAGGACATTCTGTAATATTGAGATGAAAACAAATAAAGACAAAGATGTACAATTTGAATAATGCGAGCCATGTAAATTTACTTTTAACAACGTAAATGCAAGGTCGAACAACATTCTCTAATAATTATACTTGCAACAACTTTCAAGATGCAAGGACATTGCGTAATAGCCAGATGAAAATTGCGGCTATGTTATTTTTCTCGAAGACAACATGTTTGTTTGGTTCGATACACTCTTGTCGTTTTCTCTTTACACCATTCTTAAATATTTAAACATGCGATCTTATTGTCTAATCCAGCGATGACAATAAATCTTTAAACATACGATTTTATGATTCGATACCACTTATGACAATGATGACTGAATCAACACTCATGGATCTAAGCAAAATACAAATACGAGTGAGGAAGGAAAAATCGGTACTACGTATATGAGATCAATATGTGATTTGAAATGACAATTTTTCCCTTTGGCTCTTCCACTTTCAAGATGCTTGAAAGCCTCCCTAACATTTGAAAATTCATATGGGCAAATGGGATCAATCAACGCTTCAACTTCTCGCACTCTATGTAGCCTCTAAGCTTCTCCAAGTTGCAACCACTCGGAGTCACAACGTAAGATTCTGCCCTCGGATGAGGTGAGGGTTGGCAATATCTATAATTTTGCTTTCTCTTTGGAAACCACATAAGATTTGTGCGAGTCTCCTGCAAATTCAATTCATACTTCTAATCAATATTTTTCCCGAGCAGGCTTTCATCCCGGGAAAAGTGCTCGAAAGATTACGGAATCACCATTGGATCCTTTTAGCCAAAATGCGCTTTTTGGCTTTTATAAAGAAAAAGAAAAGAAATACATCCAATGAAGAAAATGAAGATACACCTTACTTTTTACAAGAAAATGGAAAATGGTATATTATGAAGAATACGGATATGCGGGGAGTAGATTCCTAATTTGATTTTGGCTTTTCGAGGTTTGAGCTCAAGAATAACTTTTGTTAAGCATCCTCATTCCCACCAGGTATGGGTGCTCTCCATCGGACATAAAAGATGCGGACGAGGATGACATCGGACATAAAAGATACGGAACCCGGGGTGAATATGTGGATTCTAGTCGGCGGCAGTGGCACAACGCTATACCGAAGTCAACTTTCCCATTCTACATGATTAATATTAGTGCGATTATTTTTGCATTGTTGATGATTAAGACTTGTACAGTAACCTTAAGTCTTAAAAGAAATAGAATTTGATCATAAATATTATGTGGCAACTTGGTAGGAGTGGTTGTTGACATGTATGGAAGATATAACAAAATGATTAACATGATTTGATTATCACAACTTGCAAAATAGCAATTTTGAAGTTAAATTCTCCACACCATCACAATTTTGTGTAAAGGAGAGGCGAAAGCATTAATTTTCAAGATGCGATTTTGAATGTGAGCGGGAAAGCAAGGCCGAAAGTTAAACTCCATGCTTATTAGGCATCCAAACTACCAAAAAGCGATCGATTAGGATTGCGAGAACGGCAAGTTTTTATATAAAATTAGGATAAATTAAAAAAGGAGGGAAAAGCAGGTGGAACCTACGATGGTGTCAAAAACAAAGTCAAACTTTTGTGGTATTTGATCATAGCTTTTGCTTCATATAATCAATCACCATATCGGCTCACTAATTGTCTCGAAAAATCCACATTCCCGGTGCTTGTAGTAGTTGCTATTTTGAAGCTCCATATACATACTTGTAGTGAACAACACAAATATTATTACAACTTCGACTTGATCATATACGAGGAAAGAGATTATCGAAGGTTTTAAAGAAAAGATAGTATTCACTTTTACCGAATAGCGAGCTACCAGCACCTCCTGCTCCACCTACAACAAACACGATCGACCCATTTGAGAAATTTACTTTCTGTCAAAACCTTCACCGGGCGAGTTTGAAGAGCTAGAGGAAAGAGCTGGTACAACTTCTTCAAAGGACATGTTTTCGGAGCTTCAAAGCAATCGGACTCTCTTCAGTCTTGTGTATTGTGTTAAAGTTCCACGTGTTTTGGCTTTGCACAATGTTGAAGTTTTGGATATTGCCATATACTTCATCACCCTTGCTAAATTTTGAGACATTACCTCCTTCATCAACTATTACTCTGCTACATCACAACTTTGCTTTTCACGAAAAAAATTCAAAGAGACATGCGATTCGAAAATCCTAATTGTCTAAAAAAATCCACATTCCCGATGCTTGTAGTAGTTGCTATTTTTGAGCTCATATACATAGCAGCAAAATTTGAACAACACATACTTTAACGGTTGAAGAGCTAGAGGAAAGTTGAGGCACTTCTTCAAAGGATGTTTCGGGCTTCAAAGCAATCGAACTCTCTTCGATCTTGTGTATTGTGTTAAAGTTCCACATTGTTTTGCTTTGCTGTGTTGAAGTTTTGGATATTGCCATATACTTCATCACCCTTCCTCCGACAAAAGTCCCGGATCAGTTATAGTTGGTCTTTTGTACAAGTGCTATTTTCATGAGTTGCATTGATATGTTGGTTTAGTCATTTTTTATTAAAGCGACTAAGCTTTGTCTTGATAGCGTTTGCCCGGAAGTCGATGCAACGTAAGTTAGTTTACAATGCATAATTGTTAAATTTCCGGCTAATGGCATAGACGTACTTCCTTTATACACATGAATACGAGGAAAATAGTCTTAGATCAAATTTTGGGATTGATGACTATGTATTGCCTACGGTACGGTAAGGTGATTTTGTAAATCCTTGTATATTTAAGTTTAGCTATCCTTGTTGGTGTTAAAAAAAAAAAAACAAACAAACAAACAAACAACTTTGTATGGCAAAAGCATGTGCTTGGGGCCAGAAATGGTTATATCCAACCTACTCGTCCAGTGAGAAAGTGATTGAATAAAGATGCGATTGGGCAAGATCACTTCAATCATCCATATTAGTCCCCTAGTATCATGTCTACCCCTAGTGTTTTGTGCAAGTGATGATTTTGTATGGCTTTCCTATGAGTGAATTTTGATGTTGATGTTGGAGAGTAAATCTTCTTCCACCAAGTATCACATGCGGTTTTACACAAATATGGCATGCAACATTCTAGAACCACTTTCTAATATTTTTCTTAGTCCGATTGAGGATCCATATACATAGGTAGATGGTCATGAGTTTCTTGCCGTAGTTACGGCCTCACATAGTCTTCATTTGCTAACATCCTTTGCTATATCAACGGTAGGACGCAATTTTGCATAGGTCTCTATAGCATTGTGTGCACGGGTCGAAAGGAAGTTACTTATGAGATCTCTTTGTTAATCGTCGAGCCGTATCAATAGCCACAAAAGCCTACGAAGAATGTCTTGTCAGCCATACATAAAAACATCAACCATGCAATGATACAACGCGAAGAAATAGAAAGGAAGTCTGCATGCAAAGTTAAAAAGCGCTTTGTGAGTTAAAATATAGTCAAATCGAGGGGCCCATTTTCTCGACCCAAGCGTCTTGTTGTTGAGAAATTTTCAACCATAAAGGAAACACCATGCACATGCATGAAAGGATTTACTTAGTCACGGCTTCAATAACACTCTCATTAATAATCTGCGGTACGAATGACCCTTCTTCCTCAAGATCTCAATGTTGCAACCACAAATTCAATTGATGGATAATCTCTGCAAGGTTAGATACAAAAATAAAAATAAAAATGGTTGTTACAAATTATACCCTAGACTTCTCTCCCGGCGAATTACTTTGAATTGAGGACGGACGGTAAAATTGTTTGGCGAGGATTAAAGACATACTCATACATATTGCCGAAATGAATAATTCATACGAGATTTATATATATTATAGACACATTAACTTAAACATCCAATGCCAATGTCGAGTAGAAAAAACGAGAAAATCTAGTACAATCGTGTGCTGTTTATAGTTATCACGAGAGAAAAACATTAAGAGGATCTGCCCATGTTGAGAAAGAAGCTCAGATGACAAGTCAATGGAAGCAAAATCCCATAACGATAATCTCAAGACAAAAGCCCCGATGAATTTTTAGTGATGTTGAAATGCCTTGGAGATGAACATGGCGATGACAGAAAAATAAAATTGATGATTCCATTTAGGAAGGCTTTATAATCTTTAACCATGGGTCGATGCAAGTATTGAAATGGAAACCCTATTATATAGTTTTTCTGAAAGGTAAAATAATGTAAAACAAATTCTATTTGTCATATGTTCCGAAGAAAAGAACCATAAATAAATCGATAAAGCTTTCACATGCCATCATCGATGCCACATAAGCACCAACGAGTAAATGGATAAAGAGGACCCGAGTCACCGGCGGAGGGCCATACGCACGAACACGTTCACCAACTTTCCACATTCTCGTTTCATCAATCTTACCCATGGGAAATGCGGGAACATCCTTTTCTGTGCGATGAATTTGAGCAATTAAAGCTACGGTTCAATAGATAATTTGCTCAAGTAAATTAAAGCCAAAAAATCGGTGAAGTTGCGGCAAGCAAAAAGCTTACAAGCGACGCCTGCCATGACAACACTTCGGATCTCATTGCCGGAAGCTACATCCTCGTAGCACTCATACAAAATTTCCATGCGGGGATAATATGAAGCCTTGTATGCCATCTCAAAATCCCTCGTCCTCCTTCATTGAGGAGAATTAATAATATGGTAACAATCCTGCAAATTGTATAATAAGTTCAAATTTAGAATAACCATAAGAAATTCAAACCATTTCAAGAAATAAAAATGAAAATCGGTGTATGACAAATTGTATGTCCAATGTGCCATAGTAGAAAACAACATCCTATGATCATTCTATAACCAATGAACGAATCCCTAAATTTGCTTTTAGTTTCACGAAATCAGAAAACACCTTTGTCGAGATAGTTTGATATGATCCCGGTTATTCCTTCACGGTATTTTTGTAAGCAAGTTTTTCATCCATTCCACCCTCGGTATATCGTACGAACAATGCTTCAACTATACCATGTACGACTCCCAACAAGATCCATAACGTAAATCATAAAAGACCAACTCAATCCTAGCATGCCAATTATAAATAAACAGAACAAAAGGTCCTTAAAATAATAGTTACCATGCTCCCCAAAAATATCACTCTTGTACTCATCTTCAAGGTCGTTGCAAATGTAAATGAGTGAACCCAAAGCTGCGGCCATCCCAAAGCAACATGTTGCTCCCATCAACATCTGGACAAACACACATAAGAAAACTCCATAACTTATTGAAATAGCAATGAGTTTGTGATTTCATTGAAAACATGTGACGAAAAGAACTTTTAAACAAAATTGAAAATGTGAATATATATTTTCAAGGTACAAACACGATGCACGACAAAACTAGAGTTTATTCACACATACCATTAATCTCTGCCCGGCCCTGGACAGCAAACGGGTACGGATGGTCCCATGCCTTTGGACGGTATTTATCACACTAATGTTCTTGGGGAAGTCATCCCCACCAGGTACATAAATATGACAGTAAAAATCCATGAAGAGACAAGTATGCTATTTGGTTTCATTGCGAAAAATATTTGCTTGTAATTGTACGCTGCGAATCAATCAAATTAGAGGGTTTGCTTTTAATTGTACAATTCACCAATCAATAGCATTCACAACGATAGAAGCGTAGTATTATCTCTCCGATGGAAAGATTCTGTATAAAATGTTATAGTAATGAAGATATTGTGCCAACACAGTAACGACATCGGTCTATCAAAAGTAACCTCGAGGTCAGCGCCACACAAAGTCTCTGTCATTTCACCAAGTGTTCCATTTTTCCTCTGAAAATCTGGCTGCCGATGCTTCAACAAAATATTTGGAGCCTTTCCTCAAACCAGCTTTGTAAACAAGTCAAACCCTGTGTGATCTCGGAGCCATGCAAATTACGAGACAACGTTACAAACAAAAGATGTATTTTCAATCAAAATAATATTGTAAACCAAAAACCAATAGACCTATTATTCATGGAATCCCTGTCTGATCCTAGCTATCACGAGTTCATTGCATGAAATCAATTTGAATATAAAATCAGGTGATAGTTCAAATAATTAATGTACCTTAGAGCGAAACTTTAAACCTGAATTTACCTATGTTGCACGAGTTAAAACAAAACGGGAACATGGGAGCGAAGCACGATAGGGGGCATATGGAAGCAAAAATTATCCACGAACGTAAATCGTAAATGCGAGGCCGCGAGCGGTACGCAACCCCAACATCATCAAAGGGTGAATGCAGATCAAAAACCCTCCAACTTAGTAAATCGGGGGCGAATACAACCCCATAAAATCACAGACCGGTGAATCGAAGGAGAATGCAACATTTCATGTTTATCCGCCCTTATTTTTCTTGGCTAAACCATAATAATTATTTATTTTTAAAATAATTTTGGGGCTATTTATACAAAACTACACAAAATAGGTTCTATATAAAAAATTCGCCCCTCTAAAATCTAAAACCCCTTAAATTTCGCCTTTGGGCTAAAATTTGCCCCTAAAATTATCCCTTCCCCTATCCCTAATGATATTGTGTCAGTCGTTGCCAAGTCATCCATGTCATTTATGCTCTAACAAGGGAAATCGTCCATTCGCTACTCAGTCCCCCCCATTTCATCATCATCATTGGTGTCAGTCCGTAAGTCACTCTACTATTTTCTGTCGTACCTTAGTTAAGGATCCCTTATCGCCTCACCTATGGTGGACCTCCTTCTGTCGACATTAGCTCATTCATTCCAGAAGACAGGTCTAGAGGGTGATGTACCTTGGTTCCAGCTTCCACTCTTGTTCGGTGCCTCAGAGCAGGAAAAGGGACTCCTTATTTCCCTTTGACTTGATTGTTTCTCATTGTAATATCCCCTTTCTTGATCTAGTCAAAGTAGATAGAATTGACCCATGGTATTGACCCATGGTATTTCTTGATGGTATTTTCCCATGGTATTGACCCATGGTATTTCTTGTTGGTATTAACCCATCAAGCCTATAAAAGGGGAGAGAAGCTAGGCATTTGGGGCATTCTGGATTATCTACTTTATTATGTTTGGGTTGAGAATCTGGCCTGGCCAGTTCTTTTATTGATCCCGGGACGAAAACCCCGCGGTAATGTTTATGTGGTGGATCCATTCAGGATTCACAATTGGGCTTCAATTTCTCATATGTGTTGTGTTCTGTGTTTTTATATGAAATACCTAGATGTGTTGTTTTATTTAAAATTTTGATCCTTGTGATATTACAGTGGTATCAGAGCTGTGCATCCTGCTAGCCTGAGAATTTTACGCAAGGAACTTCGGTGAAATTTATTTTTCACCCTAGCCAGTATTTCTCACTTCGGTGATATTTATCACCCTAGTTTGATTTTTATTTTGCAGTAAATTATTTTAGTGGGAGATATAAGTGAAGGGAAAATCATTTATATGTCTGTGGGTTAAATTTGTGAAAATATTTGAAGGCATGATTAAAAAAATCATTTATAGCTTGTATATGGCCTCTTATGAATAAATGTACCCATGATATTTATTCATTTGTATGGAATATTATGAATGTACCCATGATATTTATTCATGTCTTTCTTGAAAATATGGTCATTGTTGAAAGGTTGGGAAGCTATTGCTAGACAGGGATCATTCTCAGGTTTCTCATTAGCTAAGTATTGAGATCCATTGATGCCAATGTCATCATTTTGTTTTTGGAAACGCCACAAGAATCAACATAATGATATATCAGTCGATTCTTTGGGCTACAATACTTCTGTGGATCAAAGATGGAAACAACATACAAATCAGAAGCAAGAACAGAGCGACAGGCCTTTCTCTCGAAAGGTCCATGTTATTCTTCAGCAGTCAAAAGATATCCGGAAGGAAGATGTAACAAGCAAGTGTCTCTTCGAACTTGGATCCAAATTGCAGGGTACAAAGTCAAAAGATGTTCTCCTACAGCTAGACACATTAAATGCGGCTTTGAGCTTGATAGATAAATCAGAATGGGAAGGGTCAAGTTGGGCCTTGAAGCCATCCATGCTTGCTTTGATACAACCTAGGTTCTTGGAGCATTCTTGTGAAAATGTTAGACTCACCGTCGCTTCTTGTCTCAGTAAAATCATAGCCTTAACAGCACCGCTATTGCCCTACAATGATGACATGATGAGGAGGACTTTTCGGGTAATGGTAGAAGCACTCCAAGGGTTGGAAAACACCACCATTCTTACTTTTTTCCAGAAGCGTACAATTTTGGAACGCATGGTGAAATTCAGATTTGGTATGCTTATGCTGGATCTAGAGTGTGATGATTTAATCCTTCAGATGCTCCAATACTTCTGCAATGGAATTACAACGTCTCATCCAAACTACATCAAAATAGACATGAAAAATATCATGTCTCTAATCTTAGGAGAACATAGGGCCATCTGCGAACAATTGAGATCCAAATTGTTGGCCATCTGGAGGAAGGAGCTAATTGCATCACCTGTTGCTTATGAACTAGTTGAGGGGTTGATCAAACAGAGCATCAATCTACTTAGAAAGAAGTTAACCAAGGAGGAACTAACAAAGATTTGTGGAGATAGCAAGAATGAACTAAGGAGGAAAGGCTTATGCTTTGTATGCAAGGGAGTTTGGGCACTTGACCATTCATGTCCAGACAATAAGGAGGCAACAAGGATAGCAAAATTAGAGACTTCTTCAGATCATGGGGATTCATCCATTGATGGGTTCGCTGGTTTTCAGGAGAGGACCTATGAAGGATCTGAGAAGTCAAGCACAAATGATGAGCAGCAACACCATGCTCTTCAGAGAAACTTGCAGGACAAGCTGAGCAGTTAGCTTGACAAGGTACATGACGAAAGGAAAGATGCAATTCCTCCTAATGATGTGGTAGTTGAATCTATAAATACAATGGAGGACATCCATAAAGAGTATGGGAAATCAGGTATAGACAACAGTGCACCAATACATCCATGTTTGACAACCAGAAAGGATGGACAACTCATCCTCACATGTGAAGAGGTCCAGGATGAATACACTCAAGGAGAGTCAAATGAGGAGAGGATCATGCATTTCAAGACAGATCTTATATTGTTGAAGCAAAGAGTCTGGACAGTCTGAGACACTATCGTATAGGAGAATAGAAAAATTGAAGAACTCATAGGGAAATGTGCCAAATCATCGACCAAGCTCTCTAGTATTGAGGAAAAACTCAAGTCCCTCACAAGGCCGCATGAGGAGTAAAATCGAGAGTCCCATAGCAGTGCTCTACAGGAATACATAGATAAGGCTTGCAACACCAAAAACCCACCTTTATACATTGGGAAGAGAAGGGAAGAGTTCTCCAAGTGCATCATGTTGGGTAACCAAGCAGAGAAGCATGAATTGAGCATCGAACAACATCAACATAGTATATTTGTAGATATTCATCCCTCCCCAAGTATGGATTGGCGAGATATTATGAGTCGGTATTCTATCGATAGGTTGATTCTTTGGAGGATACTCACAGCCGAGGGCATATTGCAGCTTGGGCCCTTTGGTGTAGACAATGATGAAGGGTTGAAATGGTACCATAACCCACAGGTCCCAAGATTTAGGTGGCATTGGGATCCAAGAGAATCCATTGGGGAAATGATTGGCCAAAGGATTGTTTGGGATCCAGGTAAATATATTCAGGGAAGTATTGGTCAGAGGATTGTTTGGGATCCAGGTATTGAAGGATCCATTCAAGACCATTCAACATGGAGGGCACATCGGATTGTATGGGATCCTGGTATCAATGTACAACTGCTTCTGTTGTGGATAGAAGTGGATTGCTTGAGGACAAGCAATCTTTGGGTGGGAGGATTTGTAATATCCCCTTTCTTGATCTAGTCAAAGTGGATAGAATTGACCCATGGTATTGACCCATGGTATTTCTTGATGGTATTTTGCCATGGTATTGACCCATGGTATTTCTTGACCCATGGTATTGACCCATGGTATTTCTTGTTGGTATTAACCCATCAAGCCTATAAAAGGGGAGAGAAGCTAGGCATTTGGCGCATTCTGGATTATCTACTTTATTATGTTTGGGTTGAGAATCTGGCCTGGCCAGTTCTTTTATTGATCCTGGGACGAAAACCCCGTGGTAATTTTTATGTGGTGGATCCATTCAGGATTCACAATTGAGCTTCAATTTCTTATGTTTGTTGTGTTGTGTGATGTGTTGATTTATTTAGAATTTTGATATTTGGGATATTACACTCATCTCTAGCTCATTTTAGCATGATCGAGATCCATATACTCGATGGTTTAGTGATGCAATAGCTGACATCGGTGATTCCCAGGTGTGTGTGAGATGTCTCAACCCTCATGAGGGGGTGGCCCTACAGGTAGCCCCCCACACACTCGACTGACCTCTTCATTACAGCCTTCGATGCAACTCCATATATTTGATGATGTCGGCCCCAATCGCTTGCAGCGTATTTTTTTTTGCATGTATCACTCAGATCTTTAGAGCCCTTTCCTATTTTCAGGGGAATCTGGGTTGTATTTATATCTCATGTACTCATATATTATTGTACAAAGTCCTGGCTGTCATCCTAGGCACAATAAATATGTGGGATTAATTATCGTGTTATTTATCAAGCTCATGTTCAGGCCAACATATGATTTATTATTACGTTCCGTGGTTTTCCGGGCACCTTATTGTTTGTACTATTGCCTTGGTGGGTACGGGTATGCCTCCCCCATCGCCTATAGCAGGTAATCACTCAAAAATACTTGTCGCACCTACAAGTCGCCTCCTTAGGGTCTAATTTTTTCAGCACTTTGGTTTACCTTATACTTCTCTCTCTTTGACTTCCCCTTTGATGTCTAGTGGTTTAGTTCTTACAATGTACGTTGGTCATATGATTAGCTCCTAACGCTCGCACACTGGGGGGCAATCTGTTACACCATTTTTTGGTCATCTAACCTATTATCGTTAGATGGACCCAAGTACACCATGTAAGACCAATTTTACTCCAAGTAAAATTGCTTTCACTATGAAGATAACTTAGTAAATCACCTTTATTAAGTTTTTTATGGTCTAAACAGGAAACACCATAAGAAAATATTAAATAAATATACATTTTTTTAATTTTCCTCAAGAAATAATTAGTTAAAAAAAAGTTTATTTAATATTTATGGTTATATTTAACCCAAAACAAGGAAATTAATTAGACAAATCATTATTTATATTATTATTTTCTAAGAATAATTGTTTAAATCTTATTTAAATAATATTCTTGGTTAAATATGACTAATTGACCCTTAAATAATTAAATAAATCATTATTTATTTGATTATTATTCAACCATATCCTTAAAATGATAAATAAATCATTTATTTATTTATTATTACTTAATCACATCCTTAAAATGAAAGATAAATCATTTATTTATTTATTATTTATAAATAAAGGGATTTGACTCAAGTCAATTTCCTTTTCCCTCCAACAAATATAATAAAATATTCCATAAAAGTTGGATCTAGATTTCATTAATAATATTTTAATTAAGCACCAAGATCTAGACTAACTCAATATTTTATTATAAATAGAAGGGTTTTCCTATTCATTTGTCACCTTTTGTTGCCTAAAGATCACTCTAGATCTCAACACTTGGTCTTGCTATTGATCCACAATCATAGCCATACTTTTCCATTTTTGTCTGGGTTTTCTACACCATCAAGAGAGAGAAGTTCTAAATTTTAAGTGTTGAGGACTCACAAGAACCCATCCCATTGAGGAGAACAGGGAACACCCTCTTGTGTTTTCCTCGCAGGTGCCATTAATAAAAATATTCATTGGATATATTCTTGTCTTGTCTATTGGATATATGGAGTAAATCTTATTTTTCTACTATTTAATGTCTTCTAATGCATAGATCTAAATTTTTGCAGCATTTGTCTTGATCATCTAATTGCATATCTGAAGATATTAGAAGTCATTTCTGCTATTAGGGCTATAAGTTATGCGTAGCTAAAGTGGTATTTTTTCTTACAGTTCGAATAAAGATTCATACTAAAAAATATGAATGGGAGCCTCATAGCTTCATTTAGTAGCATATAGATGTTGATATAGAAAACATATTGATTTATAACAGAGATCCTGACATCACTTCGTAATCCTCTACTTTTTTCATATCTTGATGAAGAAAATATTTGACTGATATTACTCCCTCTTACTTAGGGGAACCACAACCTAAAATTGTCTTTTCAGGGTGCACAATGCTCATCGGACAACCTACTGATAATGAAATCTGTCCACTTAAACATGTCATAAAACAAGTAAGTCCTTTGTTGTACCATACAAAGTGGTATGTGAAATAGTAGATTCTTGGAATATTCCTATGCAATCTACAATGAAGGTGTGCACAAACAGATCATTGAAGAGCTAGCTCAAATGGATTCATATTAATCCAAGCTTACTGATATATATTTCCAGCCTCAATAGTGCTTCTAGATAAATAGAATCAAGATATAAAGAACTATATGTGTTCTTTCCTTCATCACACTGTCAATCAAGACAACATGAGAAAATGGAATCCTAGATTCCAGCGGTGTACTTAAAATTATAGATAATAGAATCACAAAGATATATGAATAATTGATTTTCCAATATGATAAGCTCATCCACAACGACTCATTGTTTTCATAGATAGACATATGACTAATAAGGTGTTGATAAATAACACCAAGGATCTTACAAGATATACACATGCAGACCATCAACATTTCCATCAGACCTTAAAGTGTAGGGAATAATGCATGAATGATATGTCTTCCATCTTGACTTAAAAAGTAAACTCCCTCTTACGTTGATAAACAAGAAGGTCATTAATCAAATATCTTCAAAACTTGCATCCTTACAGTACAATCAACATGGCTAACCCATAACTCCCTCGAAAGATAGGGAAAGTGACCTTCCAAATTCGTAATTATCGAGCTATCTACAACCTGCTACTTTTCTTGTCATTTTTCCTTTAATCAAGGTGCCAAAGTCATCCATATAGATCCTTATGAATTCTTTCTTCATTTCTAAACCCAAGCTTTCGTCAATTTTCTCCTCGTGTTTTAGATGATATGATATCAAACCAAATCCCATCAATACATAGGTGAACTCTCTCACATTCTCTAACAGATTTCAAAAGCAGTATAGAATCACTTGCACCTAAGTAATTCAAGCTCCTTTCTGATTGCAAAATGTAATAATAATTGTACCTGATCAAATCTTTATTTTATTGAATATTTTATATACTACAACAAAAATATGCTACTACTGTTGCCTGTAGATGACTTCCTTGATATGCAGATGCCCCGATATGACTTGATACGGTATCTTTATAGATCAACAGATGCCCTAAAAATATATGCTACTAATTTGTGCCTCTATCTCTGGAAATATTTGAAATTACAAGGAGAAATTTTATAAAGAGATATTCTTGAATCAACTTTTCAAAATTGACAAAAAAAAATATTGAAGTTCTTCTATTTCTATAATAAACGAGATCAAATAATACTTGAAGATTTTATAAATGCCAAAATATGTGTTTTGGAAACCTGTTTACTATTGCTTCAATACAACTTACAATAAAAACTTATTTGTTGGAGGTTTATACCAATTTTGCACGAAGCAAGGATGAAGCGGGGATGCTTTTTGGAAGCATATACATGGAAGCGTTATTTTCCAAAAATCTAGGAAGTGAAGTGTCTCAGAAGCCTCTACTATATATATAAATATATATTAATTTATCTTGTTTTGAATCTATATTAAAAAAAATCCAAAATACGAAATTAATTGTATAAGATATGAAAACATGCATATTTGTATAAAAATCATGATATTTATGGCATCCATTGTACATCAATGGTTAGTTATTCGAGCATCAACCATATAGAATCTATATTCTTCTCCTCTTAATTATTTTTTTCCTCTACCTTGATTTTATAGGGATATTAGTCAACATTACCCAATTTTTATGAAACTACGTAATCCAAGCCTTAAAATATGGTGGAAAAATATTAACCTACTTGATCAATTATTTGGACTTGATTGAAAGGTAATGTTTTGGTAAGGCCATGACAAAGGATTTCAAAAATTAACACCACCAACACTAGGGTACATGAGCACATAGAGGGCTTGGTGCTCTTGATTAAATTCCAATCACATACTCTCATACATTATATAATCTAATGAAAAGTCACAATCTCATTGATCCTGAATTCCTGAAAAAATGTTAAGTTTGTTGAATTTTGAATAGGATATGAAATTATATTTTCTCCATACGAGGATGGACAAGGCTAGAATCACTCTCAAAAATCTTGAGTCATCTCATTGTAATATTAAAATTTTAAGTAAAAGGATGAAAATGAAAGATAAAATAGAATTACAGTCTCTTTTATCTTTCATTTTCATCCTTTTAAGTTCAAGAATTTAAGATTACCATGAGGGATCATCTAGGATGAATGTAAGTATCATTAAGGGAGCACCTTGGGAGTTTTTGAGAATCCCCAACACAACTTAAGTCAAAGAAAAAAAAATAGAACCCCGTGGAACTGCCCATATCCCTCTAGATCTAATGGCGATCTACGTGGAACTGTGCCCAACACTACACAAATATGTAGCAGATTCTTTTCCAAATTCACAGATCAGTAATCCATAACCATGGATTAGGCTTGCGTGGTTCTATATTTCCATGAATTGCCTCAAAACAACGGAACCACATATTGGATTTTCAAATCCACGGTTCCGTTGAAGGATCACCCAAGGATCCACATAGGACACGATTCTGGCCTTGGATCCTTCAGGGGGAAAGATCGTGCAACAATGGATTAGACTTAGTACATTCACTTTAGTGTGATCTAGATTCCATAAAAACACTATATGATTTTTGTCTACAAAAATTTAAAGAGAATGAACCATACCTCTGTAGGTTTGAATCAAAAAATTCATTGTGTTGTAGATTTTAGAAACTTCAAAATAACCCTTATATGTCAACTCAGATAGAGTTATCAAACATGTATTTGAACATGATTTAAACTTATAATTGGATTTGCTTCAGGCGTATAATTTTGTATATGAATTACTGAGGATGTAGGCCGAATATTTTTAGCAAATCATCCACCTTTTTATTTTTACAATTATCACTGATCTATAGTTATGCTCAAGAAATACAGATTCTAATTGATTTCACATGTGCATCATGAAGTTGAACATCGAATCTTTAGAAATAATGGCACCGTCTTCCAATTTTCTTCTTCATGACAAGAAGCCACAGAGAAAAGAATACACCTTCCAGAAAGGGAGTGTAAGACTTTAGAGGATAAGGCTTAGGGCTTAAAAAGGAAGATCAAACTACTGAAATAATATTTGTCGGTCTTGAAAAATCATATAACTGACCCCTCTAAAAAAAATCACATAACAAAAGCTCCTTTTAAGCATTATGTTCCTTCATGTCGCAGATGTAAGAATTAATTTTCAAGACTAGGGCTGCAAGCAATATCAAGTGACCTAACTACAGATGTAGTCTTTTTTCATATTCTTGTTTTCAACCCAGATCATATGTTAAACACCATAATGGATCTGCAATATGGTTTTTTTTATAATGGCAAAGAATTTATGCCTAATGAGGGCCTAGTAAACTTGAAGGAAGCAATTAAAACTCCTCTATTGACTTTCAGTCTCTTCTAGTCCAAAAATAAGTAAAATATATCTGCTAGCTAAAATAATAGGCTTTTGCTTTAGATAATAATGCTCTATATGGCTGAGACTTCCTTCCTTTAATAAACCAATGGGACACCCCAAAAGATCAGAAACAATTGTAAGTAAAATTCCAAAAAACCCTCTCATGTAATGTATTTTGATCTCCACAGAGGCTGAGGATATTTAAGAGAGGTATCACAAATATTTTTTTTTCATGTTCATAACAGATATGTCATAAACAAATCTCGTGCCATGCGTATTTAATGATCTGTGCCATGCAAAATTAATAATCTCTTTTATGTGACGATAGGCCCCTATGCCAAGCCATTTAGATATGGTATTTGAGCTAACCAAGTGAAGCTACCATATATCATATGCGAAATTTGACTTCGAACTGAACCATACGAACCTTAGAAAAATATTTTATAAAAATTATATGATTGAACTTGGAGAGAAAATGTCCCACACATAATTATTTATTGATCTTAATCTTTCTTGGGCTTGAACTTACCTACCTCTGATACCATGTTAAATTTTGATTAATATGTTCTTGCTAAAAAATTAATTCAAATTTTCATATAGACCAATCATTAATCTAGTTCTACTAGAAGTAATAAAAAATTTTATTATCACGTTGAGGCAAGAATAAATAAATAATACAAAGGACAAGAGAAGACAAGAGGACACATGAATATGGCACAAGCCAAGGGAAAACCTCGAGATGTGGAAAACCCTTGATCAAATATTCTTATTATTAATACCAAATGTTCAACAGAGAGAGAGTACAATATATCAAGGTCAAATTGACTTGGAAATTTGAAGATTCAATGTCCTTGTCTTTAGGTAAATAGTTGGTCAAAAAGAATGTTGTTCTTGAATAGGAAAATTGAGCCCTCGTAGACTTGAGGCTTACTATTATAGAGGCTTATAATTCTTCTGATCTGGTTAGGGTTTGATGACCAGCTTCAACATACATGTTCCAATGCTCCTATAATCCTTCCTTGACTGCGATTTCAATTCAAAATAATTATCCCACATTCTTCTGCTGACCAGCACTATTTATAGACCTATAATATGCCTCGCAACCTTCAACATTCAAGTGAATTCAGTAAATGGCCCTTATTGAAATCATACATGCATACTACCTCTTGATTTATGGGAGATAATGCCTCTGGTTCACCTTGAATAGATTTTTTAGAATGAGGCTAGATTCAAGGAGAAGAACCCTACATCAAATGGTCCATCACATAACCAAAATTTCCCTCAACTAATGTGGTTGCCTGTCTGAGACGTCTCAGTATGAAAAATGGAATAAATTTGGCCCAAAACATATATATGATAGCCCAAAATGCCTCGAATTTCTGCCAAACGAACATAGCCCACAAAATATGATGTCCAAACCCTTCTTCCTTTGTTGAGGATCATCTATGACTATTTCAGAGAGAATATCCGTGAGATATATGATTGAAATGAGGTTGAGGAAACCTTAATATATATGAGTTGGTCGGATTCAAGAGATGTGACTTTAGGGCTTATTGATCCGACATATAGGTGAGTCTGACCTTGTTAATTTTACATGACAGAAACATAAATTCAAAATCTTACTTCTCTGTAACCAAATTCGATGATATTTATGTCAATTTTGGTCCTCTCGAAAAGTGCAATTATATTCCGTAAAGGAGATATAAAAAGTGCAATTTTTTCCTAGTTTCCAAGTTTAACATATGTCCTTGACTACACCTATTTGGTGAGATCAGAGTTTTTGGTTTTCAAATGTCTCACGTCTTGCTATAGCCATTTGGTTGATGGATTTCCTTCCTATTTTCAGGTATACATTATATATTCTTGGACATATTTTATTGAATAAACATGTTATTAACATGTTCATCATAGACGACATATACAAGTAATATATCCAAGTCTCTTAGCTTGACCCACTAGGATGATTGAAGCCTAAGGTGACCTTCTATGCATTTCTTATAGACATGTCCTCTCTTTTTTTATCCCCTTGTTTTGAAACTAGATGCATTCACTCTAAGATATCTCTGGGCTAGTTTTGAGTGGGGTTACATAGGATTTGGTGGAGGCTAAACAATGTACTCCTCAAGAGAAGTGGTGATGGTAATGTCGCCTTTTTATTGAATATCAAAACCCTCTCTCCATATTTTTTTGGTACCTAGATCAACAATCCTTAGCATTGTTCATGAGCAAGCCATTGGTCCTCCAAATTTCCATAGGCCACTTCTTTAGCAGACTTTACTTGTACAACCACATCCTTTTATTCAATGTTCTTAGTAGACAAAAGCTCTAAGCACTAGATCCATAATACACACTAGCGAGTGTAGAACATTCTTGTGTGTCTCGTAGCCCCACCGATTTTAGTTTGTTTTACACATCATGTCTAATGCCCACATCCCATGGTTAATTGATTATATAACATGAATATAAAATTAAAAAGGAACACTGCTAGGCTACCACTACTCTTTTACTTATACACACAAATTTTTGGAGTCTAGTTTTTGGTCAATTTAAGACCTTGCAAAAACCTGAATGGGGAAAGCGAGTTTCAAGGATGATTTTATTTTTATTTTCTAAGAGAATTAATTACAACATTAACTAAATCACGTAGGGTACTTATCTCTCCCCATTGTTTTCTATGAAATTGATCCATTTTCCTTTAAACTCGTTCAATTTCTAACAAATAGTACTTTGGAATGTGTTCCACTGACATAATTTATCTGCTCAGAAAATTATCACTATCCTCGAAACCAACACCATGAATTTCATGCCATTGACATACCATTGTCCCTTGAAAATCAAGCTACTGCTCAGAATTTCCTTCCTCGAAATTTGTGCCACTGACCTACAAATTTCTCCTTGAAATTCATGCTCACAAAACTTATTTTCTTCCTTGAAAAATGGGCTATCAGACTGTGATTAAATATCTCGAAATGCATGCAACTAGACCACCTTTTCAACCTAGAAATATGTGTTGGAAACCTCTGCCTATTCCTTCTCATAATTTGTGCTTCTCTTCTAGCACGAAAGGTTTTTGCTTTTCAAAGGTCTCATGTCTTGCTATGGTCATTTGGATGATGGATTGCCTCCATATTTTCACGTATACTTTGGATGTTCTTTGACATCTTTTGTTGAATAAACATGTCATGAACACATTCATCATATATGACATATACAATTAATATATCTAGGTCTCATTTCTTCACCCACAAGGATGATTGAAGCCTAATATGACCTTATATGCATTCATTAGGGACATGTCCTCTTTGTTTGATCCCATTTTTATGACACTAGATGCATGCATTCTAAGATATCTCTGGGCTAGTTTTGAGTGGTGTTACATATGCTTTCGTGGAGGATAAATAATATATTCCTCAAGAGAATAAGATTTTCTATTTTTCATATAGAAGAGATTGAGATGGAACATTTTGTTTTTTGTTTTCTTATATAATATAGATTGGCGTCGCGTCAATAGCAATGCCGTTGGCAAGGGCAGAGCACACATGATCCCACCTACCCGCTTGAAAGCTTACTTAGATAGAACAATTGTTACTACAGCTACTCCCCATTCCCCTTTCAGTCCGCCTCCCAGTACACTCACCCAGGAAGGCCAGTCCGCATTCTCGCATTCTCCAACATTCCCACATTCCCACATTCCGTTCAATATGCTCCCTTCTTTGGTCGGGAGCCGCCATCGTTCGTAACCTCTCCGGTTGTCGAGAGTTCGGCAGGCTCACCCTCACCCCCTCCCCCAAAAGAGAGTTGTTCGTCTGATGGCGGCCTTTGTCGAGAGTTCGGCAAGCTCACCCTCACCATATGAATAGTGAGCCCCCTAACGGGTCCTACCGGGCCTCACCTTTTTAGGGAAGGTGAGGGAGAAATCCCTCACCATATGAATAGTGAGTCGATGGAGGCCTTTAGTCGAGAGTTCGCTACCTCACCCTACTGGGCCTCGACCTCAAAACCCTCCCTCAACATTTTTTTGGTACTTGGATCAAGAGTGCTTAGCAATGTTCATGATGAAGGCATTGGTCCTCCAATCTTCTAGAGGCCACTACTTTATCGAACATTACCTAGAAAAACCCCAAAGGGGAAATCACTTCGAAGGAGGATTTTATTTTTATTTTCTCAAATAATTAATTACAACTTTAATTACATCACACATGGTACTTATGTATCTGTGTATGATGATGTTTTGCAATTATACTTCTGTTTTACTTGTACCCAAAAATTATCCGTGAATTATACACAAACAATTATTTGTATCAAAATGGATGGAATTTGATAGTTTGTAACATGGCTTGCAACATTGGAGGTTATAGTTGTTGTGTCTGTCTTAATCTCTTTCCTTAATCTAGAAATTCACTAAGTATTTGTGCTAACTAAAAATCACATTTATTTTCTTTTACACACATCTCTCACTAAGAATTTGACTCCTCACAGTTCTTGATGCTTTTAATTAATATAATAAACACATTTAATTGACTCTTTTTATTACCTTTATTAAGAAATGGCTGATTCTAAATAAATTATTTCACTGTCAAATGCAATGGAAAATGACATTGAAAGACTTACAGAAATTATTTTAATCCATTGTTATTTTTTCCTGCTCATTTCCATTCAATTTCTAGCTTAGAAGAATATCATGTCTTCTTGCCTCATCTTCCTTTTGTGTAGGATATAAGTGAAATAATAGACAAGTTAAATAGAGAAGAGGATCATATATTATTGTGTCATTTTCCATTTTTGTAGGTCTTTGGTTTTGGAATGAGTGGTATTGTATATTGTCAACATGAAAATGGGTTGCCAAATTTAAATTTAAGAGTGCAAGCCAAGTTTGCTGCTAATATCACTGCAAATATTTATGAAAATCGATTATCAAAAGGAGAAGAAAGGAGAGTAGATTCAAATTGACAAGTTCGAGTTATGTTGGGGACTTTTTTGAAAAAAAGTTACCTAATATACTAATTTGAAAATTTTGGAAGCATAAATATGTTTCATAAAATGTATATCTTAATTTTTGACTCAATTAATGAAGTTAGATCTAAGACTTTTGTGATCCATATTGTAGATAAAAATGCTTTCGGATTAATCACATTGTTAGGATTAAGTCGACCTAATCCTAACAATGTGATTAGTTCGAAAGCATTTTTCTCTTAATTAATGAAGTTAAAATTCAAAATATCCTATGTATTTGTTGAGCGAAAATGGTGATCAATTGTATTCATGTTTGTAAGTCATTGAGAATTCGTAGACTTAGAAACATAATAAAAGTGGAAGGAACATGCAATAAAATATTTGATTTTTACTTTTCAAAGTGTGATTTGATTTCTTCCTTTCCAATGTAAGGGGTTGAGACATCATTTTTATTTTTCCAAGGTAAAGGAATTGAGATACTTAAAGTCGCGAGTAAATGGATTTGGATATGAACCTTTGGTATTCTTTTCAATTTAGGTTACAAACCTAAGACCTAAAGAGGCAAGCTTGCTTCACATTTGTAGTTTTTTTTTCTTCTACCTTATTTTTGATAATTTTGAATACATTTAGGTCAATACTTTATTAGTATTAATAGTTTCATTTTTATTTTAACATATAAAATTGTGTATGCCTTTCAAATTGGAACATATGGAATTAGGGGGAAAGTTACATTTCTATGTCTTGGAAATCTCTATGAGTAACCTTTACTGCTCCACAATTTGATTATTTGTGAGCACTAGGAATGATACTTTCTGCAGAGAAAAATTTGTCTCAAGATTTAGGTGATTTGATAAATTTATTCATTGGTGTATTGGTTGATAATCAAACTACAATTGAGTTGACTAACTACCAAGATTAATTTTAAACCTTCATACATTGTTCTATTGGTTAGTTATAAATTTACAATGCAAGTGATGTGACTAACTACAACAGTTAATTTAAAGTTTTAGTGGTTAAGAGGCATTGAATATGGATTATTGTTTGGTTGAGTTTGAGGAAAATTGCCAAAAATATAAGATAATTGTGATCTTTTTAAGAGAAAATTGTTTATTAGAGAAACTACCAAGATTCATTTCAAAGCTTCGCTCTTCAAAGAGTATTGAGAATTGATGAACCTTTGGTATTCTTTTCAATTTAGGTTACAAACCTAAGACTTAAAGAGGCATGTTTGCTTCACATTTGTAGTCCTTATTTATTCTACTTTATTTTTGATAATTTTGAATACATTTAGGGCAATACTTTATTAGTTTTAATAATTTCATTATGATTTTCACATGTAAAATTGTGTGTTTCTTTCAATTTGGAACATATGGAATTAGGGGGAAAGTTACATTTCTATGTCTTCAAAATATCTCTGAGTAACCTTCTACTACTCCACAATTTTTTTATTTGTGAGCACTACAAATGATACCTTCTGTAGAGAAATATTTTTCTAAAGAGTTGGGTGATTTAATAAACTTCTTCACCAGTTTATTGGTTGATAAACAAACCGCAATTGATTTGACTAACTACCAAGGTTAATTACAAACTTTCGTATATTGTTGTATTGGTTAATTATAAATTTACAATCCAAGTGATGTGACTAATTAAGATGGTCATAGACCTATGAGTTATAAACGAGTTGGTTTTTGTAGAGTTTCATTCCTATCACACAATTCGATTTTTTTAGAGTTCAATTCCCATAAGGTAATCCCAATCTATGCATGGTATAATATTGGAAAAAAAATATCAATCTACTTATTAGTAGTGCATTATCTCACTTTCGGTTTTTCTTGGAATACCACAATTCTAACACCATATCACATATTGGTAGTGAACCATATCACAATTGGTTTCACATATAAATAAATGTGTGGCTTGGGTTTCCAACTATAGTGTTTCCAATGCTTTCAAGGACCTTTCAAGATTATGTTTCATTTTTCCTTCCATTTACCTATTCGTGACACCATGGTAGTAATGTGCCCCTAGACCACAAGACAACATACACCTTTATTGGTTTTTGCAGTTAGTAGGTACATACTAGAGACATTATGAAGAAAAACACATTATTTGTGAACATACTTATCAAAAATCAGATATTGATGTGATTCCACAAACTACCATCCTTCCTAATTATTGTAGCTCATTTCTGCAAAGTTTAAATTTCAAAGTTTTTCTCACAGTAATGATAGTAAAGAAACTAAATTGCATATTTTTTTAACTTCTTTCTTCTGTGGTACTCTTTCCTATGCTACCACCTTAGGGCATTTACTTTATAACATGTGGTGCAATTTCTAGTATATAAATGAAATGAAACTAAATAATATAGAAACATATAACAAGTTCATTTATTAGAATCATATCCAAATATATTAAATTTTATAAAAAATGAAACATTTAAAACATTGTTAATAAAATATCAAATACATAAATATAGAATTTACAACTATTTTTGAATAATATATATTTCAAATTAATAAATTAATATAACAAGTTGAGAAAATACTATGACAAAATTTCAGCATATAATTTTTTTTCTTGATATTTTAAATAAATAATATTATTTTACAAATAATTTTTATATTATAAAGATAAAAATATTGAATAGTTTAAACTAGCTAGTTTGTTTTTTTGGTTAGAGGTTCATTCATGATATCCTAATCTAATTTTTGTAGAGTTTAATTCCCATCAAGTAATCCCAATCTACTAATGACTTAGTATCTTTTGATATTTTAAATAAATAATAATATTTTACAAATAATTTTTATATTCTAAAGATAAAAATATTTAATAGTTTAAACCATTCAAATAATAATTATTAATTGTTACATAATGTCAGCAGATCAATCCAATGAAAAAAAATATTTTCGCAAACTAAGAAACTAACGGTTGTCCAAAATTTTCCAAACCATTAACCAAATCTAAAATACGAAGACATTCTGAATAAAATGCAAATTTAATTACCACATAGCTTAGACAATTTCAGACTCCAACTGAATCGAAGACATGTAATGGCATTTATAATTTCAAGATGAAATGAAATCTCAGACTAACTAAATCAAGGCATTTAAACATTGTTGATATCCATCATCACCTCAACAACCATCCCTTTGGTGTATAATCGTGCTTTACCACTTGGCAAGGACTCTTGAATCCCTAATGCATAACCTAATTAAGGATTCATTCTGCTATTGGCAATTCATTCTGCTATCGATATCCATTATCACCTCATCAGCCATCCTTTCATAGGGATTTTTGGTGTATGGTTGTACTTTACCACTTGGCAAGGGAGTGAAATGCATAACCGAAGCAAGGATTGCCAGTTGCTTTGGCAATTCATTCTGCTATCGGCCTCCATCAGAGAGAATCTGAGAATGTCTTTCTGAAAACCTGAATGCTGGCTACCCTGACCTATTTCAGCCCAACATTACTGATGTCCATCATCACCTCATCCACCATCCTGTGATATTGTTTTGCAGGTAATCACATCAAAATTGTGATTGCAGGTAATCACATCAAGATTGGAACAGAAAAATAAGAAAACGGCGAAATATAAATCGCATCAAAAGTGTGCAATAGTAAGAACATAATAGCCCGATTCTGTCAAGCATTTTCCAAAATCAATGCTGATATGATTTTCTGTAATGTGTGGGAGATCAATCGTTGCACCACTTGCACATCTTCAATGGCAGGCATGGGTGTTTCCCTATTGGCTAACAATATCTGGAATGTAACTGTCAAAATAGATCCCTCTCTATTTATATTGCTTAAGGTACTTCCAATTTGGGGCTGTTTACCAAGCCCAAGCCCATCTGGGAAAATTACAAAGCCATATGGCAAAACAGAAAGATGATCAGATTCACCTCCATGCCTCAGTACATCCATGGAAGTCATATCTACAGGAGCATAAACAATAATACACCCCGAAGCATCTGCGCAACACTCCTGTAAAATAAATGTTGTCTGACTCGTATTGATACCCTGCAAATATTGAAGTAAACGAATTGAGAGATAGTAATAATAGGGTAAAAGATTCATGCCATGGATTGCAAAGATTCATGCAGTAGTGATGGCATTGATTGCAGGACAAACATATTTCTACATATATAGAATAAGTCAATATACAAAAATGGTATGGGGTGGTATGGGTATCTATACTGTTGTGCAGCATGAAGCGCCAACACTTACATTTGATGCGAGGAGGCTAACACTGTTCCGAGGATCTTGTCCCTTCATAATGCGAGTTATTTCTTGCTTTGTTTCGCCGGTAGAGAGCATATCCCACTGCATTATTTGATCTTGAAATGTTAGTGGCAGTATATCTTAGTATTATATAAAAGTTAATCGCTGGGTCAACTCTATTTATTAGGTATTGGGTGAAGAATGACTCGTTTAACCTGGCTTCGACGTTTCAGATCTCGCAGGAAATCGAACAATTCCTGAGGAGTAATGGGAAGCCAGACTGAAGTGGCAGCACAGAGAACAACGTTGCCAGGAAACTCAGCGTTCTCCATGTTCTTCCGTGTGGACACTCGAATATCCTCATCACCACCGTTGCCAGATAACGTAGCCCAGTTGTGAACCATCGATGGATTCAGACTACCACAGAAGTCAACCGTCATTCGCTGAGCAAGCTTCAGCAAGCTTTGCGGGCCTCTGGGATCTGGGAAAGCTCATCCAAAAGATAATTTTTTTGAAGAAAAAAGAACTGAACAAGCAGTATGAAATAGATCCTTCATACTGTGTAATAAAATGATATCTGCATTTATTTTCATGAGTTGTCGAATGCTTACCAGTGATATGTGCATTAATTTCAATGAGAGCTAGACACTCGCACTTGTGCTGCAAAGTTGACAGCCAACGCTGAGATCCAAATGCCAATCCGGAGTTGACCACAGAACGATACAGGTTGGGCACACCTCTATCGTCATAATCGATGTGCTCTACCCATGTAACCTGTTATAAACATTTAAATCAGTCATTCTGCAATGAAAAACTGTAGCCAAGGCAGCATGGATATCAATGCCATAACATGGAATAATATAATTATTGTATGAGCATTTACCTTTGAACAATTTCCAGGGAGGTTTTGAATTATTAATCCTGATGGCTGCCTCATGCAATTCCCCGGAATTGAGTTCTCCACTAAACTGTCCGCAGAAACATCTGCGACGACCCAAACTCCTGCATCAATCTGCTGGCAGAACCTTAAGAAATAGAATTCTCTAACAGGACCAAGCGGTGAGAGAACATGCAGCTCCATATGCATCTGTTATGACATGACATTCAATATTTCTAATGAGGTTCTACCCTATACATCGATAAAGAAATTAGTATAATTAGCTTCACAAATATAAAAACAATCCTAGAGACTATTACTAAACTTTAGAAAAGTAAAAAAAAAGATAACACACCAGTTGGAGTTGGCCGTCCATGGTACCCTCTACACCATCGCATAAGACCTCCAAGGTCGTGGCTCTGGAAACAATTGATGAGAACATTTCGGAATAACGGTTCTAAATTGTATACAAAAGTTCAGTTAGTTAGTTCAATTGTGTGTACGGTAGCAGTAGTTAGAAATTACCAATAAAGTAGGCAAGAAGATGAAATTGTGGTTGTTTGCTTACATACCGAATTCATAAATATCTCCACCAGATTCATGCTATTCATAAGCACAGTGCCAACATCTCTGTTTGCCTCAGTTCGGTATCCCAGCCGTTTCGGTATCCCCGGGAATTGACGAAAATACTCATCATAGTTGAGCGTTTCCATTATTCCATTGTGAGGACTTCTGATCCAGAAAGGTTGTTGAAGTCGAACCATTCTGATGAGTTCATTCATGGATTCCACGGCAAGTTCTTTTGCGTAGGATTTGTCGATTCCTCTTGGACTTCCGGGTCGGCCTCCAACATCCACTTGGTCGAGGAAATTGAAATTGGGATTTACAGTGGAATGCAGGCTATCAAGATTGATGACATCAGCGCTACCAGTTATCAAACTCGGAGAAGCATCGTGTACAGGAGAAAGTGATGCCATTTGTGTGAATGGTTTCCCACGCATTTCTTCTACAATCGCAGCAACTCTCTCCAGCTGCACAATCGAGAAAAGAAACGCACAATTATTTTTGTCAGACACAATAATATTCCATAACCTACCAACACAGTATAATTATTTTCAGAAATGAACGTCAATAAAATTGGATCGCATACAAACCAAAAATGAACACAGCAGTCTTCAATAAGATAGTTAGTAGTTACAATGCTGATCTTCCGAATATTCCCCGTTCAAATTCACATGGGCGCAATGTCATAGTTGGGAGAAGTTTGTTTTGCATAATCTCTGAGTTTTCGCATTAAAAAGATTAATTTCACTTTCGTAGAAACAAAAATAATTTTGCTTTATGAGGATATTTATTATGCCTTTTTTTAGTGATTGGAACTGATGATTTTTCATCGAGAGTGTTTTGACAGCACAGTTTTTAGAACATGTGACTTTTCATAAGAGTCTTAACAGCACAGTCTTCACTGTCAAACCAAACCACAGTTAGCAAGAAAAACAAATAATTACTACTGAAAGTAAAGACTAAATGACAAATATAAGTTTAAAGCCCAGCTTAACTTCAAATCAGTACCCTGAAACAACAAATAAATAAAGAGTAATGTATGAAACGCAAGCCGCACCTAGTCCCGTGGATCTTTTAACAAGGCTCTCTTAATAAAAACACTTGTGGTGGGCTGTAGCACAAATATTTGTTCGGTCTGTCTTTTACCTTTTGGATTTGTGGTGGAGCTATAAAAAAGTTACAGATTTCTTCCACTTGAAAGAGCATGTTCGCATATTCTTGGTTTAAGCATTATTGTTGGGTCAGCTTCGATGAAATGTAGGTGATGCCCCA
This sequence comes from Pinus albicaulis, assembly GCA_034641835.2. Taxonomy (NCBI): domain Eukaryota; kingdom Viridiplantae; phylum Streptophyta; class Pinopsida; order Pinales; family Pinaceae; genus Pinus; species Pinus albicaulis. The sequence goes on along the minus strand of JAXQQM020083772.1, from coordinate 187,236 downwards.
AATTGGTCTTATGCAATGGTGGGTATGTATGGTAATCATATATTATCGCTGCAGATTATTAACAAATTACACAATGTGCACTTTGTACATATAAATCAGATATGTAAAATGAGCCATCAGAACTTGAATGAGTAGGAATGGTTTCTGAATGGGTAAGAATGGTTAATTAGTGAAAAGTTGGGTTTTCATGGCTTCCAAGAGCTGGAATGGAGGGACTACGTATAGAGTCTGAGGCATGTAGGGATCACCCTCAACAACAATGAGGATTATATGATCTGGGAAGGTTTCCTATGCAAAGGGTATCCGCCGGTGGTAAAAGATATCTATGAATTTTTATTTATTGTGGGAAGGGACCTTATCTGCAGTATTAGGGGTTTTGGAAGTGAAAGATGTAGCTTAAATTAAAATGTTTTGGTTGGCTGTTTTTTTACAAATGCATCCTTGGCATAATCTCCTTAGGTCCAGGCATGTGCATACTATGTTGGGCAAGGGAAGAGGAGATTAATCAGTGCTTCTGTATTTGTCATTATGCTCAGGCCATGGCATTATAATATTGAAGAAAAGGGTCCTAGGCACTAGTTGTTAAAATACATTAAAGCTTGGTTAAAAGATAAAAAATTTAGGACCCTTCCCTTTTACATTTTATGGACTTTATAGAGAAGACACAATACCCTGAATTTTTTTTAGAAAAGCTATATTAATCACATGAAGACATCATTAATACCGTTGCTTATTTCAATAAAGTAGGCCCCATTCCTCCAAACAAAGGTTACATAGCTACGGAGTCAGGGAGGTATGGGAAGGGTTCTTCTATGGGGTAAGTTCTAGGAGGACCAGTGCATGAGAGGCAGTGATCTAAGTGATCTAGATTGAGCCCAAAAAATGTCACTACTTTTGGTGGGAAGAAGGCACCCGTCAAACAGCAGAGCAGAGATCATTGTTTTGTGGGGTACTCGTTGCTGCAAAATGATTTGGCATTGATCACATTTAGATTTATAGAGATTGTAAAGGGATTATTGACTAGGTAAAAGGGAACAATAATTTCAACTTTTCAATTTTAAAAAATTGGTTGGCTCTCATTAAAATCTTGATAAGACACTTTCAGATTGTGAATTTTGATCACTTATATATAATAGAACGGGATATTATAAATAGAACTGGATAGATAATATGCTATCTTAAAAAAATCAAAAGAAAAATCAACAAAAAGAAGGTAAAGTAATTTTTTCATCCTTTGTTCATGGGTTCTGTTCAATGCAAGCTCTATCGACTATACTGGATATAGGTGGGCAAAATCACAATGGTCAGAGGATATAGGCAAAGATGGCAGGCTTTGATTGGAATAGTTGCTATATACGCTGTCTTTTTCTGATATATTTTGAGTGTGCAGGATTTCTATATTTTTCTTCAATTTTATTTTGACCGTCTACAGGATTTCTATATTTTTCTTCAATTTTGTGGTATCCAAACTATGCCATGCAGGTACTGGAAAAGATGGATTTTACTGACATATTTCTTCAATTTTGTGGTATCCAAACTATGCCAGGTAGGAACTGAAAAAGATGGATTTTACTGACGTAAAGATGTAATAGTCTTTTAGAAATATTTGTGTTCACTGTTTTTGTTTGAAAATTTCTCTAGAAAATGAAAGATGACATAACAGAAAAGATAACAAATCTGTGATATATGTAGTATCTTATCCTTTCTTCTGGAAAAAAATAAAACCGTTTCCAAAGTAAATGTAGGAAACTGTTTAGTTTTAATGAATGTAAGAAACCGTTACATTCCGAAAATGCCCTTCAATATTAATATTTCAAACCTAAATAATGTTTAAATGGTAGTGTACACAAACCTCAATTCTTAATCTCACGTTCTCAATCCACAGTTGTCGCTTTTCCAAAGGCATCTCCGCGAGAATCGAAGGTCCTCCACAATTGTAACAGCTGCCGTTCGTCATTGCTTCTTTAAGAGATCGGTTTTCCATTTCAAGTCTTTCCTGCTCCCCCCTCAAAGTTACGTTATCTTGATGCAGTAGTTTAGTCTAACCAATCCAAGAGTATTACAAGTGATGAGTATGAGTGAACTGAAGTAAAAGAAAAATAATTTCTTGATGACTTTGTGCAGAGTGTTTTAACCCCCCAAAAAAAATGCATACCTTAATAAGTGAGCGACGATTTTGAAACCAAAACCTTATCTGGGAAGGCGTAAGATCCAACTTTTTGCTAAGCTGTAGACGTTGATTTTCATTCGGATGCGAGTATTCATTGAAAAACCTGTACGCTACCAATACCAATACTAATACTTCATCGGGAAAACTAAGTATCTAATTAAAATATTTTTTTCATTGAAAATTATGAAAATATTGGTAAGATTTTAAGAAAATCTGGTAAATCTAAATTATAGTTATCTAAGTGTTCAAGAAGTTTTTGATGGTTTGAGTCTATTTCCACTATCAAAAATATAATTCAAACACTGCTACTACAAAATTCTAGCCAAATTTTAACCAATTTTAAAGATCAATGCAAAAACAATTCTTCAACCTACAACTCTTAAAAAAATATATTTATAAAGAAAGCAAGTAAAACAAGAGTAGTTTCATAACTTACCGCTCCAATTCCTGTAGCTGCTGTGGAGTAAGTCTGTGATAATGCTTCCTTGTTTCCTGCTGATCGTTATCTTGATCATTTCCTGATCCGCTCTCCACTACATTGTCGCTGTCATACTCACCATCTATTTTGGTCTTACCGAGCTCTCTACTGTTACTGTTCATCTCACCTTTTGAATCACTTTCCCCTATCTGTTAAAGATGCCCATCTTAATTATTATGAAAATACTGCATTACGGCATCTCAATACTCCTTTATGGCATCTCATGGCTATTGATAGCACACTAATTCAAGATTTCTACTATCATTATAATTCCAAATTTCAGTGTTGGCTATTGATAACATACCAGTTGTTCTGGAGTGGAGTTGTATTTGTCCATATCGATGTTCAGTGTCTGTGAAGGAGCATCAACCATTGCATCGTGAGATATGTCATTGCATGGCATACCAAAAAAATGGTATTTCAACATCTCGTATTAATAGCGAAGCACCAGCCATCGCCAAGCTTACCCACTTCTCGTATTTTTATTGCTTTCTCTTTTCTAATATTCATAAAATATTTTTAGTTGGAAACAAAAAAACAATATCCTTAGTACCCTCACAGGTTTTGCAAGTGTGAGCCGGGTTAGATAGAGCACATGGGTTTATTGGCCCATGTATAAATATATATTAATGGGGTATTGGCCCATGTATAAATATATATTAATGGGGTATTGTTGTTTATGTAAAAGTAGTTATAAGATTGTTTTAAAGTAATTATTTATTTTTAAAATATATTTCACTTGATTTTTAAATAAGTTAATTTTATTTAAAATTTTAATTTTTAAAGAGAATATTATAATATTATTTATTTATGTAATAAAAATTATCAAAATAATTGTAATTAATCGTCCCAAATATATATCTTAAATTTTATTTTCTTTGCCATATCAAGTGATAACAATAGGTGTTTTTCTGTGTAAATGTTATGTAATTATTATTATTAAAAAATGTATATATCTAAACAAAAAATGTTAAAAAAAAAATAACATTTTTAAATTAAAGATAGAAAATTTGAAAATATCTCATGCTTGTGAAAAAAACTATGAAAATTGAAATGTGATGCAAAAGCTCATCTTTTCCGATGTTGTATTTTGGAAAACCAATGTTCCAATTAAAGACAATCTAGGAAAGCAAGGGATTATAGGGCCTAGTTGGTGCCCCTTATGTAAGAAGTCTGAGGGAAAGTTAGACACCTCTTTCTTCTTTATCCTTTTGCACTAGATGTGTGGTCATCCGTTATAACCTTTCTGGGTATAACAATTAATGGAAAGGTGATTCCTATTTGCATGCATGGGAGAATTGTGGGTATAACAATTCAATGACAAGGTGATTCCTATTTGCATGCATGGGAGAATTGCGGGTATAAAAATTCAAAGGCAAGGTGATTTCTATTTGCATGCATGGGAGGATTGGGGGAACTAGGCAATCCCAAAGAAAAATAGTTGTTTTCCCTTTCTAATCTCTTAGGGAATTAGGCTTGCTCAGAATATGGATGTTTTTCAAGACAAGACATCTATTTCAGACAATGTGGTTGTAAATAGTTATTTGCCCTTTCTAATCTCTTAGGAAAGTTGGCTTGATGAACATGGATGTTCTTAAGAACAAGATATTTATTTTAGACAGGGCGGCTGCATAGACTTTAGCTATCTTCTCTCAGATCTTGTACTTCAACTCTCTTCCTTGTACACTTAACATATTTAAGGAATCCATTGATTATTCTTTTCCCAGTCTTCCTTTTATGGCCCCTCTCTTGTTGGGGGAGCATGTGGGGGTAAGGTTGCTATGCACTTGTCACAATGTCATTCTTTCAAAATGAAAATGGCATTGGGACAGGACACAAATAGTTTTTCTGAGCTTATGAGTTTATAAATGCTTATGTTGTTAGCTATTGAAAAATAAATTAGACTAATTCGTATTTTTGAAGGACTCAAAAAATATTATAAATTTGTTACATGCACACACAGTGTCCTATTTTGGAGGAGACAAATTTGTTAAAGCTATATTTTGACCTTATTACTTATTGAACAAACTTCGACCAACCCTACATAGAGAATGCATATTTCCACCTACCTTACATAGACTGCATACTTCTACCTACCCTACATAGAGGGCATGCATAGTGGACACTAATCTATGATCTATCTATATTTTTGTTTTTTGTTGGTTTATATGTCTCTACTAAATGCTCTAAAGAGTATTTACTAGTTTTTGAAGACAAGCACTATATATTTAGTTTTATTTTTCACAGAATGTTGTATATTCTTTTGGATATGTATGGATGTATATATGAGGATATTACAGTCCTGATTCATGAGATTTTTTGATCACCCATAAGTGGTTGATTTTTGAGTGCAACACATGCACATGCACATTCATAATATAATTTTCACTTTTAATGGAAGGTGTGGTTTTTTTTTCTTCAGGAGAAAATAAGAAGTTTGTGAAACATCTAAATCAATTTATTACAATGAGTTTTTTAACTTAAACAGCATCTTAAATTAACTAAAAAACATTTAAATTAAATAAATATTATTATTTAAAAAAACACACACACAAAGCAAATAAATAGAAAGTTCATCGTAGCCTTGGAATGTGCTACCATATATGAGCTGCTACCTGATGAGAGCATAAAAACAAATCATAGGGTGATCATCCCATAGGAGATAAGGGGTGACATCACGTGGTCTTATTTTGATGGTGCCTCTAGCTCCCAAAACAAATGCTGGGCAGGCCTAGTGATTCATATAAGCTCGTGTAGGAGATTGGAGGCATCTATAGGGATTGGGAGTGGGACCAACAACTATGCAGAACTAAAATATCTCCACACTCTTTTATGCCGTCTTTCTCATTTGGGACTAAATTCAGTTCAGATTTTTGGAGATTCTCTTAACATCATCAAATGGTTCAAGAAGGAGTTTATCTTTCAAATTTTTTTAGTAAGTCCTATTATTGAGGACCTTTGGTTACTGAAAGAATGCTTTACTTACATTGTTGTGTGTCACATTTATAGGGAATGAAAACTAGACCTCCTTTCTAAGCAGGGTTTACAACAGGATCTTGGGAGTTCGAGGATTCAAGAAATAGGGCCTATTGATTGCCTTCCATTTGTCTAGAAAGTTTATAACAAGCTTCAATATTTGGTTTATGTACATTATGTGCTGTTTATATTTCATTTTAGTCCACAAAGACTAGTTAAACTATTTTTTCTTGTACTAGCAAAAAAAACATAATTTTGCATTTAAAATGTTATTCCAGTATTACAGGTTTTTCTGTTTGGGCTGGTTTTTTCTCATAAGAGGAGGTAGCGGAACAAGTGTGGAGGTAAAATAGGCAATTTCCCTTCTGTATGAAGAGGAAAACATAACACATTTTAATACCTGGATTTTTGGAAAAGACTATTTGTTGTGTAATAATAGTCTACTAGAAAAATAAATCTTATAAAATATTTAATTCCCGCCTAAATAAAAAAACATTTCTTTTAGATTTTGTTACAAACTAAGTACAAAAATACAATGAAAAAACTAGTCTATGAACCAGAACAATCACCCCTGGGGAAGCTTGCATGAGCCAAATGAAACAATGTAGTTATTATGACTCAACCACTACTAATTGGCCTAGTGTATAAAATAACAGTTAATATTGTTTTACAGATTTTACTCTCATGCATATAGAACTCTGAAACCACTTTTGATAATAAACATGGTTAGCTATATTCCTGAACCTTCTGAAAACCATTTTTGTTTTATGTAATAGACATGGTTAACTATATTCTTGAGCCTCTTAGATATGATTCCTTACTCACTTTCTATACCTATGATTCCTTACTCTCTTTCTATACCTGGTTTCCTTCTAGGAAAACTAGAAGGAATCATAAATAAGAAAAGAAGAAATTGAAAAAATGAAACCCAAATCGAATATTAAACATTTACATTAAAATTTGATTAAGGTAATTTCAATAAAGCAAATTTCCTTACCTGATCTCTGGTTCAAACTGAAAAGCAACGAACTTCTTTCCCCGCCTCGCAATCAATCTTCGATAAAGATGCTCGGACGAGCCAACCTTCGCTAAGGAAGATTGCAGGACCCAACAGGACCCAACCCTTCTTATAAATAATAGTTTACCAGAAAAATTATAATAATAGTTTACCAGAAAAATAAATCTTATAAAATATTTAATTCCCGCCTAAATAAAAAAACATTTCTTTTAAATTTTGTTACAAACTAAGTACAAAAATACAATGAAAAAACTATTCTATGAACCAGAACAATCACCCCTAAGGAAGCTTGCATGAGCCAAATGAAACAATGTAGTTCTTATGACTCAACCACTACTAATTGGCCTAGTGTCTAAAATAACACTTAATTTTGTTTTACAGATTTTACTCTCATGCATATAGGACTCTGAAACCACTTTTGATAATAAACATGGTTAGCTATATTCCTGAACCTTCTGAAAACCATTTTTAACCTTGACTCAACCACTACTAATTGGCCTAGTGTATAAAATAACACTTAATTTTGTTTTACAGATTTTACTCTCATGCATATAGAACTCTAAAACCACTTTTGATAATAAACATGGTTAGCTATATTCCTGAACCATCTGAAAACCATTTTTAACCTTCTGAAAACCATTTTTGTTTTATGTAATAGACATGGTTAACTATATTCTTGCGCCTCTTAGTTATGATTCCTTACTCGCTTTCTATACCTATGATTCCTTACTCTCTTTCTATACCTGGTTTCCTTCTAGGAAAACTAGAAAGGATCATAAATAAGAAAAGAAGAAATTGAAAAAATTAAACCCAAATCGAATATTAAACATTTACATTTAAATTTGATTAAGGTAATTTCAATAAAGCAAATTTCCTTACCTCATCTCCGGTTCAAACTGAAAAACAACGAACTTCTTTCCCCGCCTCGCAATCAATCTTCGATAAAGATGCTCGGACGAGCCAACCTACGCTAAGGAAGATTGCAGGACCCAACAGGACCCAACCCTACGCAAAATAAGGCGGGTGATTCTTAAGGAAGCGTCTGCACCTTTTGTTGGGATGGGTGACCCTAACAGTTATTTATAAGTGTAGTGTGAGCCGCGTTCCATAGAATCCTGTCGTTAATAAAAATAAATAATTTTTTTTTAATTGGATATGTCTTAATTTGTCCTAATTTAATTAGACGGTTTTTTTTGCCTCGAAAATCAAAGAAATTTTGATAAGATTTCAAAAAAATCTGACAGGAGATTTTGTAAATCAAGGTTATAATTATTTAACTATATTATTTTAGATGTCCATCAAGCATGATTCAAACACTTCTTAATTTTTTTTTCTAAGATTTCTACCAATTTTGGCCGTAATTCCCGTAGACAATTCCATTTGACATTATTATTTACGAAAATTTGTTCTAAACATGTTTATCTACGTTTAAGATTAATAATATTTTCCATTTGGAGGGACTTACGGAAGAGTAAATTGATTTCGAAAGTTACTAATTATTTTACGTTTTGAAGATTTTTTATTGTTATATTTTTTGTTTTTTAAAATGAAATTTTGACATGTAGATATGGATTGAAGTGTATTGGGATTGTGGAGAGTTTATAACTAATTATTTTTTTGTTGCTTAAAATGATTCTTTGACGTGTAGATATGGATTGACGTGTATTGGGATTGTGGAGAATTCATAACTAATAATGTTTTGTTGCTTAAAATGACTTTTTGACGTGTAGATATGGATTGACATGTATTGGGAATGGATTGACGTGTATTGGGATTGTGGAGAGTTCATAACTAATAATTTTTTACGTGTAGATATGGATTGGTTTGTATTGGGATTGTGGAGATTTCATAAGTCAAACTTTGAATTTCAACAAATTTCCCCTGATTTTACGAAAATTCAGCGGAAAATATGTGAAAAAAACTCCAATACTTATCACAAATAGACTACCGCGGTTTTAAATTAATATATCTCACTTGATTCTTAATAAATTTCATTTTAATTTAAATTGTGGTTTTTTAAAAAGAATATTACAATATTATTAAGGAGACACTAGGGCACTGTAGTAGAGATGTTGTAATGTAATGATTGAAATTTTGACTAAGTAAAAGTACATAATAAATAAAAATTAAATTAAATTTTTAAAATTAAATAGAAATAATATTAATGTAATGTAATTTAAACATTTTATTTTGTCAAAATAAAATAAAATAGTAATAAAAATAAAAATGTCCATGATATTGAGGCATGGAATTCACTCATGGTGGAAGATATCTTATTTAAAGGGAGAAATTATACCAACCCAAATCCATCTTTTTTCACACCAAAAGAGGTTTATATCTCAAGATATTTGGCCCCTCTCAACTTTTGGTAGATTTGGAATTAAGATGGATATAGGCTAGTTTATTTCTTCATTAAAATTTATTTCAAATTTTGCAATCCCCTATTTTTTAGTACATACAATTTAAATGTCAAGTTAGTTAATAGAACAATTTATTAATTTATTAAAATTCACATTAATTATTAATATTTAAATAAATATTATTATTTACTTGAGAGTGAAAACTTTTGTGATCCAAATTCATTTTCACATAAAATTTTCCAGGAAATCACATGATAGGTCATAGAGTCTAGGTGTTTAGAATTACCTAAATGTAGTTCATTATCACTAGAATGAACTATTTATATTAGAATTTAGTAATATTATCAAAATTGGGTGGATTATTTATAAATAAGTAAACTACATCAAAATAATGGATTTTTGGATTTTGATTAATCTGGTGGAAATTTTTGGAAATCTTAGTTACAAATATCAAATTTCAAAATTTTGAGTGTTCCAAAAGTTCTTGAGTATCTTGGATTTATTTAAAAAATTGAAAAAAATATTCAAACACTAACAATTTCAAATTAAAAAAAAATCATGGAATTATGATGAGAAAACCACTCACTAAGAAAAATTGAAACTTTTTTAGACAAATTCGATCATTAATATAAATACAATTTACAAAATAATTTATTATATTCTAAATTAATTATTATAATAAATAATGATCATTGAAACTGAAGTTAAAGATATTTTAAATTTTATTAAATCATTTGTATTTCCAAATATATGACATAAAAATAATATAAATATAAATTACAAAATAACTCATTATAATTTGAATTAAATATCATAATAAATAATAATCTTTCAAATAAAAATCAAATATAATTTTAGCCTTTATTGTCAAATTAATGGGTCATCTCCCCAATATGTTTTTTAAAGTCGAACATCATTTTAAATTAATAAAAAAAAATCTCGTGACATATATGACTACAAAATATTGATATACAAAAAATTCAAGTTTTTCCCACTCTACAAGTACTAAATATAAAAAATAAAAATAGTTTACAAAATAAAATACAAACTTTATAATCAATAATGATAATATAAGTGTCCGCATAGGGTGTTTTCGGTGCTTTGCTAAGACTCTTGATGTAAAGTTACTAGTTTATCTTCCTTTTTTCAGGACATTTTTTAAAGACAAATATTTTTTTACACTATCTATGTTTCACTTAAAGAGTGGTTAATTTATTCCCCAATAATATATATATATATATATATATATATATATATATATATATAAACTAGTGACTTTCACTATAACTATAAGAGGATATCCAATAGACAATAAGCTAGAAATACTAGGAATTTATGACTTAGCAAGAGACAAGAATCCATGAGGGTGGGGTAGCCTACTCCTTGAGAATTATCAGAATGGGCCAAGGATGTCCCTCCATGCTATTTGAAACCAAGCATCAGACATAAAAGTCATAAGAGATTATTTGAATTGAGATGGAAAATGGATAGAAAAGTAGGAAACCCTCTGTTATATCTCTGCAACCCTTGCACTTCTCATGTTCATAGATTTATTCATCCTATCAAAACTACCCTCTTTCACTGTTAATCTCACTTCCCACCTCGCTCATTCACACCCTGAGTAATGGTGTTAATGGAAAGAGCACCCAATTTGCATCACGTCCTATAACTTCATCCCTAGATCTAGAACCAAACATATGCTAACGCCACTAAGTTTGTCCTTGTAGAAAATATAGATCAGGGTATGGTTCTAGCCTCTGGTCCTTTGGGAGTTTCAAACACCTTTGAATGATTGTCCAAGACTTGTTGGAGATCTGCAGAGATAGATGATTTTGATGTTGGAACTTCTAATGAGATTAATTGTGCAATTACACCTCGTCTTTCTTTCTTCAGAAGATTTTTCATGAAATTAGAGCTTATTATCTTTCCTGGCTTCCCTCTAATACCCCGTAATTCGACTTCCTTTCATTCCAAAAAAAAATTGAAGAAAAGTTATTGAAAATTAAAAGCTATCGTCCCCAAAGATTGTAACAATTGTACTCCTAGTACAACATCAACACCTCCCATTGGAATGGAAAGCATTAGAATATTCAATACATATTGCCCCATGGCTAGCTTGATATTATGGAATTTTCCCAAGAAATTTATATTTCCTCTATTTGCAACCATCACTTGACATTTGGGTGCTGGGTATAGGAAGGAATTCAATTCCTTGGCTACCTTACAATGAATAAAATTATGGTTACTACCCGAATCAATCAACACTATTACCTTTTTCTTCTTGATATGTCCTTCTATATTGAGAGTTTGAGGAGTGGTAATTCCTGCCAGTGCATTACATGATATGGTTAGATTCATTTCTTCCTCTTCTAGGGCTGGTTCCTGATGTATATCCTCTTCTTGTGCATTTTCTTCTTCCTCTTCACAATCTATGTAAAATAATTTCTTCTCAGCACACTTATGACCTTTAGTGTATATGCTATCACAACTGTAGCAAAGCCCTTTTAATATTTTTTCTTCCAATTGTTGTGGTGTCAACCTTGTATGTCGTGGAAATCTAGGCGTAGCAACACTTCCTTCTTTATAGAATTGAGTAGTAGGATTCCTTGTCACCATAATTTTCACATTCAACTTTTCTTGCCAACCTGAATGCCTTCTCCAATGAATCAGGTTCCAAAATGTGAAATTCATGTTGGATGTTATCTTTTAAAGTGCCTATGAAGAGATCAATCTTGTGTTCCTCTGGAATATCAGTTACCCTTATATTCAATTTTTGGAAGTCCTTAATGTGCTACCCCACTAAACCCTTTTGTTTTAGATTTATCAATTGGCTAAAGAAGGTGTTGCTCTTTGTATCTTCATAATGTGTTATCATTTCCTCCATAAAAATTGACCAAGTGACAATTTTTTTATGGGAGCAAAGCCATCAATACCATACAAATTTATTTTGTTCTAAATGTAAAGTTGCAATGTGTACCTTTTGTGTGTTTTTCACGTTATGCAGATCAAAATATTGCTCCATATGTAGTATCCATGTTACAGGATCCTTTCCATCAAACTTCCTCATATCCATTTTTGGAATATGGTGGTTCTTCTCGCCAACATTAGAGTTTATGAAATCACGATTAAAATTTATTTTGATCTCATCATGAGGTTCTTCTACTATATTTTCACCATTAGGAAACATTTCTTGTATCAACTTTGTCAAACCTTCCATATCTTCTTTTAGATCATTCTTCATGTTTTCCATGTTGTCTTTCATGTCATCCATCTTAGCTTCCATGCCAGCTTCCATGCCATCCATCTTAGCTTCCACGCCTTTCTTCAAACCATCCATATTCGCTTCCACGCCTTTCTTCAAAACTTCCATTTCATTTTTTGTTGCTCTTTGCAAGAGCGAAATTTGGAGCGAAATTTGGTGCACTTGCTCTTGTAATTTTGATAGATCATGTTGCAATTATTCATCTTCATGAGTCATCGTAGAGCCTTCTGAAGGCTTAATGGGTGTTGAATTATTTTTACAGGGCATATTTTAAAACACAATACTGATATTTATTCTACAATAAGCCCTTGGAATCAATTCAAATTGATTCTTCAAACAAGAGTTATGCAATTCGGAAAAAAAAAATACACACCTTTTTCTTTCTTTTGAGGAGCTCGATATTGAAATTGGATTATCTTTGTGATTGCAGCACTTCAATATTTTAATTTCAGCACAAATGTATCCCTATGAATTCTCTTTCTAATTCCATAGGTCTGACCTGATTTGGATTCTCCAAGACAAAGTTGTGTTCAATCTCCCACAATGACCTAATTATGGACTGGTTCAGTAGAGAAAACTTGTACGACTTTCCACATGTCATTTTTTCTTCTTTCGGCTCTAAAATTGATAGCCAAGAAACTACAGTCCGTTTAATTGCAACCACTTTTTACGTCACTCCAATCCGATGCTCAGAGTGAGAGTTATGAATCGTTTCCCATGATCACCTCTTTGAGATGAAATTTGGGCGCCTAAAAATGCACTACCTTCCACAGATCATATCTTCGAAAATATTTCGAAACAAGCTCTGAAATTTTTTGACGGGTTTCCTCGGGATTTCAGCTTCTCACCCTAAAAATTTCATATTCTGAACCTTCGTATAAAAAGAGTTATAGGGAAAATTCCACGATGACCTGTTTAGAGCAGTGAAACCCTAGAATCCGAAGCTCTGATACCAAATGTTGTGAAAACAATTCCAAAAAGAAAAGAAAAGAGATATCAATGCCTTAGAAATAAGCCACTTTGAGGGGGAAACCTCCAATACATTACATGAATGAACAATTCTTAGATGATACAATTTACAAAACCTCCTTTCTATATATAGGAGTCCATGGGGCCATAATGTAATCCTAGTGGGCCACAATGTAATCCTAGCCGACCTAACAATAATAATTTAAGGGTAGAATAATAACAAAATGGGGGTTACAAGGGTACATTAATAACAATAAGGGGGTTACACCAACAATAATAGGGGACTATAATAGTAATATAGGGACCTAACACTTAGTTGAGGATCCCTTATTGCCTCACCTATGGCAGACCTCCTTTTGTTGACATCACCTCATTCATTCCAGAAGACAAGTATAGAGGGCGATGTAACTTGGTTCTAGCTTCCACTCTTGTTCGGTGCCTCGTATCAAGCAAAGAGACTCCCTATTGCCCTTTGACTTGATTTTTTCTCAGCTCTAGCCCCTTTCAGCATGATCGAGATCCGTATACTCGATGGTTCAGTGATGCAGCAGCTGACATCAGTGATTCCCGGGTGTGTGTGAGATGTCTCAACCCTCATGAGGGGGTGGTCCTACAGGTAGCCCCCCACACACTCAGATGACCTCTTCATTACAGCCTTCAGTGTAGCTCCATACATTTGATGATGTCGGCCTCAACCACTTGTAGCACCTTTCTGTTTGCATGTATCAGTCAGATTTTTAGAGCCCTTCCCTGTTTTCATGGGCATCTGGGTTGTATTTATATCTCATGTACTCAGATATTATTGTACAAAGTCTTGGCTGTCATCCCAGGCACACTATGTATGTGGGATTCATTATCGTGTTATTTATCTGGCTCATGTTCAGGCCATCATATAATTTATTATTGCGTTCTGTGGTTTTCCAGACGCCTTATTGTTTGTACTATTGCCTCGGTGGGCATAGGTATGCCTCCTCCGCTGCCTATAGCAGGTACTCACTCAAAAAGAATTATCGCACCTGCAAGTTTCCTCCTCAAGGTCTAGTTCTTTCAGCACTTTGGTTTACCTTATACTTCTCTCTCTTTGACTTCCTCTTCGATGTCTAGTGATTAATTTCTTACAATGTACGTCAGTCATACGATTAGCTTCTAACGCTCGCACACTGGGGGGCAATCTGTTACACCATTTTTTTGGTCATCTAACCTATTATTGTTAGATGGACCCAAGTACACTATGTAAGACCAATTTTACTCCAAGTAAAATTGTTTTCACTATGAAAATAACTTATTAAATCACCTTTATTAAGTTGTTTATGGTCTAAACAGGACACCCCATAAGAAAATATTAAATAAATATACATTTGTTTGATTTTCCTCAAGAAATAATTAGTTAAACAGAAGTTTAATTAATATTTCTGGTTATATTTAACCCGTAACAAGGAAATTAATTAGATAAATCATTATTTATCTTATTATTTTCTAAGAATAATTGTTTAAATCTTATTTAAATAATATTCTTGGTTAAATATGACTAATTCACCCTTAAATAATTAAATAAATCATTTATTTATTTATTATTTATAAATAAGGGGATTTGACTCAAGTCAAATTCCTTTTCCCTCCAAAAAATACAATAAAATATTCCATAAAAGTTGGATCTAGATTTGGTTAATAATATTTTAACTAAGCACCAAGATCTAGACTAACTCGATATTTTGTTATAAATAGAAGGGTTTTCCCATTCATTTTTCACATTTTTTTGCCTAAAGATCACTCTGAATCTCGACACTTGGTCTGGCTATTGATCCACAATCATAGCCATACTTTTCCATTTTTTTCTGGGTTTTCTACACCATCAAGATAGAGAATTTCTAAATCTGAAGTGCTGAGGACTCACAAGAACCCATCCTATTGAGGAGAACAGGGAACACCCTCTTTTGTTTTTCTCCCAAGTGCCATTAATAAAAATATTCGTTGGATATATTCCTATCTTGTATATTGGATATATGGAGTAAATCTTATTTTTCTACTGTTTAATGTCTTCTAATGCATCGATCTAGATTTTTGCAGCATTTTTCTTGATCATCTAATTGCAAATCTGAAGATTTTAACAGTCATTTCTGCTGTTAGGGCTATAAGTTATGCGTAGCTAAAGTGGTATTTTTTCGTACATTTCGAATAAAGATTCATACTAACAATATGAATGGGAGCCTCATAGCTTCATTTACCATCATATAGATGTTTATATAGAAAACATATTGATTTATAGCAGAGATCCTGACATCTCTCTGTAATCCTCTATTTTTTTCATATCCTGATGAAGAAAATATTTCACTGGTATTACTCCCTCTTACTCAGGGGGACCACAACCTAAAATTTTCTTTTCAGGGTGCAAAATGCTCATCGGAAAACCTGTCGATCATGAAATCTGTCCACTTAAACATGTCATCAAACAAGTAAGTCCTTTGTTGTACCATACAAAGTGGTATGTGAAATACTAGATTATTGGAATATTCCTATGCAATATACAACGAAGGTGTGCACAAATGAATCACTAAAGAGCTAGCTCAAATGGATTCATATTAATCCAAGCTTACTGATATATATATCCAGCCTAAATAGTGATTCTAGATAAATAGAATCAAGTTATAAAGAACTAGATGTGTTCTTTCCTTCATCACACTGTCAATCAAGACAACATGAGAAAATGGAATCCTAGATTCCAGCAGTGTATTTCAAATTATAGATAATAGAATCACAAAGATATATGAATAAGTGATTTTCCAATATGATAAGCTCATCCACAACGACTCATAGTTTTCATAGATAGACATATGACTAATAAGGTGTTTGATAAATAACACCAAGGATCTTACAAGATATACACATGTAGACCATCAACATTTCCATCAGACCTTAAAGTGTAGGGAATAATGCATGAATGATATGTCTTCCATCTTGACTTAAAAAAGTAAACTCCCTCTTATGTTGATAAACAAGAGGGTCATTAATCAAATATCTTCAATACTTTCATCCTTACAGTACAATCAACATGGCTAGCCCATAACTCCCTAGAAAGATAGGGAAAGTGACCTTCCAAAATCGTAATAATTGAGCTATCTACAAACTGCTACTTTTCCTATCATTTTTCCTTTAATAAAGGTGCCAAAGTCATCCATATAGATCCTTATGAATTCTTTCTTCATTTCTAAATCCAAGCTTTCATCAATTTTCTCCTCATGTTTGAGATGATATGATATCAAACCAAATCCCATCAATACATAGGTGAACTCTCTCACATTCTCTAACAGATTTCAAAAGCAGTATAGAATCACTTGCACCTAAGTAAGTCAAGCTACTTTATGATTGAAAAATGTAATAATAATTGTACCTGATCAAATCTTTATTTGATTGAATATCTTATATACTACAACAAAAATATGCTACTACCGTTGCCTGTAGATGACTTCCTTGATGTGCAGATGCCCCAATATGACTTGATATAGTATCTTTGTAGATAAATTGATGACCTAAAAATATATGCTACTAATTTGTGCCTCTATCTCTGGAAATATTTGAAATTACAAGGAGAAATTCTATAAAGAGATATTCTTAAATCAACTTTTCAAAATCGACAAAACAAAATATTGAATTTCTTCTATTTCTATAATAAACGAGATCTCAATGGCGCTGGGTGGGAGAAGATGGGGTTTGAATGGCGAAGGGCGGGCGACTGCACAGGGCCTGTGCACCCCTGCAAATTCAGAACAGGCCAGATGGAGTCAGATGGGGCTTCGCTCACAAGGAGATGCAGGGATCTCACCTTCTACTGCTGAAGGGATGTCGTTTACTGTATTTGAAGATGGACTTAACGGGAAGGCAGATGGTAGTTTGTCAGGCAGAGGGGGCGCGGTTCTTTTGGAAAAGGGACAGGCCCTTTGCATGAATGATGAAGAGAAGGAGCTCGTTCTGTAGGGGAAGGGTTTGTCTCTCTGTTCGAATGCAGCCGAAAGGGATCGTGAAGTGGGTGATTTTCAGAGATATTACTGCTCTGAGTATGTATTGGAAAAGGACCCTTCTGTGCTTTCGAATAGAGGGGAGAATGGAATCAGTGTTAGGGAGAGCGGGAGAGGTGTCACAAACCACTTATTTCTAGAAGAACAGTGTGAGAAACCTATTTCTGAAGGCTCGAAAGAGACAAACTCAAGCAAAGTTAGGGAGGCTGGAGAGTCGAAGAAGGGGGGCAGAAAAAAGAAATGGATCAAAGTCAAAAGAGTAGAGATAAACTATGTTTTGGGTGAAAATATAAGTTGGGAGCAGGTCTCTCATATGGCTAGTAGAACTCTGGTAGGTAGAGCCATGGGGAGGTATTTTATTCCAAAAACTGTTGTTGCCTAGGCTGAAGCAAACTGGAAAGCTGACCTTGGATATGTCCCGGAAGTGGTATACCTCACCAAGGGGTGGTTTGCGTTCAAATTTCTGCTCCCTGAACATATCCAGTGGGTGTTGCATCGGTGCTGGGAACTGGATCACACTCCTATTCTCCTCAAACTTTGGCACCCTCTTTTTGATGCAAGTAGGGAGAGGGTGGACTCTGTACCTTGTGGGTTCGTTTACCTGGATTGCCTCTTCATTATTGGATAGAGGATCACCTTCGAGGTATAGGTAATACGCTTGGGGCTTTTCTTGAGGTGGATCTCTCCTTCTTACAGACTAATCACAGGCGTGTTGCACGAATATTAGTGATGGTCAATATCAGAGACGACTTGGCTGAATCACTGAATCTTCGGTGGGGGAAATATGTCATTAAGCAGATTCTGGACTATGAAAATGTTCCTTTCAGATGTCGTTGATGCCATGCATACAGACATCCTGCCTCTGAATGTGGTTTTTCCTATCGACGTGAAAAAATACGCGCATTCGCCCTCGGCTCTTGCAGAACAACATTCGCCCTCAGCTCTTGCAGAACAACATTTGCCCTCAGCATTCGCCCTCAGCTCTTGCAGAACAAATTCGCCCTCAGCTCTTGCAAAATGGTATGTTCTTACTGCAGGCCCTTCCTCCTATAGTAGGGTTGACTCTATTTGGGTTTTTTTGGTCAATTCCATTGGATTGTGTTAGGCTGTAGGGTTCTCTCTAGATGTCGAGAATCAAGATTCAATACCCTCTATTATCTTCATCACCCAATACAAGATTTAAATTTTTCCCAAAGAAACGCTTATTAATTTGGCAGCCATTATTTCTCCCTGCTTTAAAAACCCTACATTTAAATGAAAAAAAGCATTGCATTTCAACTACAAAAATCTATTAGTGTTCAAATGTACATGTGTGCTACGTTAACGTCTGATATCACGCGCGCATTCGCCCTCCGCTCTTGCGAGCAGTATTTTCTTTCGACGTCGCCCTCGGCTCTTGCGGAAACCGGCCTTTCGCCCTCGGCTTGTTCGCCCTCGACTCTTGCGAAACGGCATTCGCCCTCGACGTCGCCCTCGACGTCGCCCCCGAGCTCTTGCCCTCGGCATTCACCCTCGGCTCTTGCGAACAGCATTCACCCTCGGTTCTTGCAGAAACGACGGCCCTCCTCGGCATTCGCCCTCGGTGTTCGCCCTATCTCTTGCGGAACGGCATTCGCCCTCAGCTCTTGCAAAATGGTAAGTTCTTACTACGGGCCCTTCCTCCTA
Organism: Pinus albicaulis; assembly: GCA_034641835.2. Lineage (NCBI taxonomy): Eukaryota > Viridiplantae > Streptophyta > Pinopsida > Pinales > Pinaceae > Pinus > Pinus albicaulis. The sequence continues at coordinate 168,325 of JAXQQM020083772.1, read as the reverse complement.
TAGTAGGGTTGACTCTATTTGGGTTTTTTTGGTCAATTCCATTGGATTGTGTTAGGCTGTAGGGTTCTCTCTAGATGTCAAGAATCAAGATTCAATACCCTCTATTATCTTCATCACCCAATACAAGATTTAAAATTTTCCCAAAAAAACGCTTATTAATTTGGCAGCCATTATTTCTCCCTGCTTTAAAAACCCTACATTTAAATGAAAACAAGCATTGCATTTCAACTACAAAAATCTATTAGTGTTCAAATGTACATGTGTGCATCACTTGTGTAGGGTATTCCTTTTCCATTTTCACATTATCCAAGAATGTGTGCAGTATAGTTCATATTTTTTGTGATTTAGATTGCCTTGAAAAAGGAAAGGTAAATTATTTCCCATGGAAAAAGAAGGTTTTCCATTTTTATAGGTTGTTTGGACTTACGTGGAAAAATTTATGGTATGCCTTTCATATTATGTAGTTTAAATTTGAATTAACAGATTATTCTACGTGAAAATATAATTACCTATGTGATGTCCTTCATCACTAATTAAAATTATAGGGTTTCAATTTCCTAGACTCTAACTCATCTGATGCTAAATTCTAGGTTCTCATTGGTGGATCACTTTTCCATTGATTTCCTTTCCCTCTGGATCTTGTCATACTTTAAAAGTCATCAATGATACATATATTATTTTAGGTATCCCAAAAGGCTTTATAGTAGAACATATTGTGAATTTTTTTTGACACTTGAGGATTCTTTTTAGAACTGCAACGCGGTCTATGCTATCGAGTTATATACCAAGCAACTTGTCCTTAATAACCACACTATGAGGTAGGTTCAACCAGTTTGAACTTATTGGGACATAGCATATGAAGTTGTGTGATGAGTCCATATCACAGGTCTATTATGGTGACAAAAGTGAAGACACGTAATGATAGTTATTATGTTAACATTACTAGAAACATTTTTGAAATTATCCATGCTATCAAGATGTCAAAATTCCAGGCATTAGGTGTCAACACTCGTAGCTAATAGATAATAATAATAATATAAAAAAATCACAACTTTATTCTTGAAATATGATTGTTACACATTGGTAACCTAGTTCATGAGTTACTATCACCCAAAGATTGCAAAACAAACTTAAAATATAAATTAAACCAACATGAGAATTCAACTAAGGGTTTCTCGACAAAATCATGCCATAACTTGGCATTTTGAAACCCAAATTTGAATCCATCATAAGTAATACAATGCAAACTCAGATGGATTTTCAATGCATGTTTGCATGCTACACTTATTCTTTGTCTAGATATCATTTTTTAAATGGAACCATTAGTCAAGCCCACAGTCCTTTTTATGTGAAAAATTTCAACTCTATTTGAGCTCTTTTTTGCTCCACCACCTCCATGATAAACATATGCAAACATATATCATGATCTTGGAATTCCATTACATATGTATGTGCCAATGTTCCATAATCATGCCCCATCATCAATTTAAGAAATTTCCATTGAATATCAAATTATGGGGGGGGGGAACTTTTTTCTGCAACATTTGGCTCAAAATCGGGGACCATCTCCGTATGAGGTGAATGAGAACTATAGATATTTGAAGAAGTAGATTAGTGCCTTTTCCTCTGGCCATGGAGTCATATACAATCATCCATCACAAAAATTTGTCTTTGTTCATTCTCACCTTGAAAGTTGCAAAAATTCATGCCCTAATTGAAATGACACTAAATTTGAAAGATATAATAAAAATGCAAGCTAGAAGTTCCCTATTAATACAAAGGGAAAACCTTCCTACCTACCCTAACTGAGATAAATTTTGATTGAATAGGAAACATGATATTTCCTATGGAGTTGATCCAACAACTTGTTAAATGGATGGGACTAAATCATGCATTTGATTTCCAGGGAAACATGTGCATGAAGAGAAAAAGTGCAGAATTAATGGAAAATCCATACATGCCACTTATAAAAACTACACCGAAAGGTCAAAAAATACTTAAGGCCTTAACTTAATTTGAATCAAAAAATGACAAAACAGGATTAGTGAAAACACGAGAGTGGTGTGGGTGAACAACATAAATAAAAAGTGAGGATACCTTTCCCCAAGATGCCTTTGTCACCGTTGTATGAAAACATGTTTTTCTTTCCCTTTATACATGCAAGTGAATGCATTATAGGTATGGTGTTTTCCCAGAATAGGAGAAGCCTACTTAAATATATCATTCGTGGATTGAATGTTTGGGTGCCTTAATGTGCAATGACATGTTTCCAGGACTGAATTCAATGCAAGACATATTTGAAACTCTAACTCTGTCTTCCGATGTCTTATTAGAAATTATTTCAGTTTTCATTTTGTGTTTTCAAGTTAGATATTGTTTTCAAGTTTTTACATTTATAATTTTATTGCAATGTGGCAGACTGATCAGAGCAGTGCAGGAACAACCCCGAGACAGGATGATCGCGGAAAGAGGCCAGCGGAAGAACATGTAAAGTGCCGGCATTGCTCTATCTTTAGGTATTTTAGTTATTTACATAATTGAAATAATATTAATTTTGTTCAAATATGCAGACACCTAGCCATGGTACGCATGATGATTCCCTCTTTGAGGAAGAGCTTTCTTCATCCCTATCTCCAGTGTTCTTGTTGCAAAAAAAGGCACGAGATGCAAGGTCGGAATTTAATGCTTTGATAGACGCGCCTCAAACACCTGAAACAGAAGAGAGGATACAACATCTTATGAGGCGGCTAGAAAGATATCAGGTAATAATAAAAAGTCAAAAGGATATTTTTTTTGTTCTGCATGAGATGAATTGTGATAGTTTGATTTTTAATTTTTACATTGACTAAACTAACAAAAAGTTCTTTTGTATGTAGCGTTTTCTGGCATTTGCTGAATCCGGTGTTGGTGGTAGTGGGACACAAGGGCAAGGGATTGCCCAACAACCCTCTTGTACACCTTCTACTCCTTTAGGTGCCAGGCAAGAAACACACCCTGCCCAAGCAGACACCCAGCCAACTGCTGAACTTGTTGGCAATGATGAGGCTGATATGGCCAACTACATTATTGCGTTTCCTGGAGATACACGTGTCAGCTCCACAGGGACCATTAATGGCACGTTGTTGGTGAACGATGAGGGTGTCCCTATAAAGCATGTACAACTCCCAGGTAAATTTTAATATTTTAACTATTTCATGTACTTTATATAAAACATATTTATCATGATTTTTATTTTTAAATTAATGATAATATCTTCTTTTTCTTTTGGTTTTATTCTGTGTAGGAAACAATGAGTTCTACAGGATTCTGGAAAGCCATGCGTTGGTAATTTTTGGCCCAACCATACGTACAGGGTGGAATTCCCAGAATTCCAACCTGAAAAAAGAACTTCTAGATTATCTAGAAGCCCTTTTTGGGGTCGGCACATTTGACAGAAAAGCGGTGGCTCAGGTAGCCGGAAAATATTTGAAATATACCGGGGACACCTATAGGACGCAATTGCAATTTAACCCTAGATATGAGCGTCCTCTCGCAGTTTCAGAGAGTGAGTGGAGAGCACTCATCCATGACGGAAAAGAGAAAAGGGCAAAGAAAGAAGGAAAAATGCCAACTGGACCCGCAAGGTAAATTAGAACTTTAATTCAATAGCTTTAATTTTCTTTATGTCTAAAATAAAAGTGTGCTACGTCATATCTGACTTCAATATTTTGATGCTAGGTTGCCTGACACCTCAAAGGCAACCAACGCTAGGATAGAGAAAAAGGGCCATCACAAGCTCGGCCAGGGTGGCTACTTGAAATTAGTTGCAAGAATTGTAATTAAGTAGCTAAACATCTTATAATTAATTGTATCGCCTTCCAACGTTTTTGTAATCCTATCAGATATGATTAAAAATACACAATCATATATAATGTAGGGTGATGAATTTGGAACAATAACTACAGAGGAAGATAAAAATATTGCTTTCCGTTTTGGCTATCAGGCTGTAGTTGAATGTCGCAGAAGCTTGGGGCAGGTCCCAAGATCTACAATGCCTGATAAGGTAAAACATTAACCTTTCAATATTTTTGTTTTCGTCCATAAATTTAATGTCTAACAACTTTTTTTAAATCAGGGGAGCAACACTACCGACGAGGTAAATAACCCAGTTTTAGAGCTAGATGTAGATGATCCTCTCGTGCAACCTGATCATTGTAGTGGGGACCAGGCCGACAATGCTGCTATCAGTGAGGGCCGTGACGGTAATTAATTTCCACTTATAATTTTTTCTAATTATACCTTGATGGTTGGCCTTATAACGTTTTTTGTTTAAATGACAGAGAATGTTTCCCTTGAGGATCTTACCACCAGAGAGGAAGACAGGGCAACAGTCCCAACGGCGACAACTGGTGCACCAGGTAAATAATCTCATTGCAATTTTTTTTATTAATATTACCAAACTAGTTCAATGATATTTAAAAATTGAAAATTAAAATTTAATATTATCTGTTTTTGTAGGCGATGCCCCGTCACTGGATGAGACCAGACATCGTGACTACGCAACTAGGTCAGCGCCGACAACTGGTGCACCAGGTAAATAATCTCATTGAAATTTTTTTTATTAATATTACCGAACTAGTTCAATGATATTTAAAAACTGACAATTAAAATTTAATATTATCTATTTTTGTAGGCGATGCCTCGTCACTGGATGAGACCAGACATCGTGACAACGCAACTAGGTCAGCGGCGACAACTGGTGCACCAGGTAAGTAATCTCATTGCAATTTTTTTTATTAATATTACCGAACTAGTTCAATGATATTTAAAAACTGACAATTAAAATTTAATATTATCTGTTTTTGTAGGCGATGCCCTGTCACTGGATGAGACCAGACATCGTGACTACGCAATTAGGTCAGCGGCGACAATTGGTGCACCAGGTAAATAATCTCATTGCAATTTTTTTTATTAATATTACCGAACTATTTCAATGATATTTAAAAACTGACAATTAAAATTTAATATTATCTGTTTTTGTAGGCGATGCCCCGTCACTGGATGAGCCCAGACATCGTGAATACGCAACTAGGTTAGCAGTGCGGGTCGAAAGGCACGAAACAGGAGCAGAGCACGATGATATTGATGATGTAATTAGGAGCTTTAAAAATAGGAAGAAGAAAAAGAAAATTTGAAAATGTAAAATATTGTATTATTATAAGACAAACGTTACCATACTTGGAATGTTTTTTGCGTTATATAAAAAAACTCATTTATCATACTATTTTTATGTGAAGCATTAATTGCAATGTTTCCTTGCGTACTTTTTGTTGAATTGTTTTTTTATTAGTTATTGAATATTTTTTTTTATGCTCATGAAAGTAAAAAATGAAATATAGATTGGGTATTAGGGAATTGAGAGTGATGTGAGGGGGGGGGGAGGGGCCATAAGAGCTTCCACCTTCACGTGGTTGGCCCTGTTTAGTAGAGAATAATTTATTGGAGTGATTTAATCTTGGAGCAAAACTCCCTTGATCCAGCGTAGCAACAAAAAAGTCACTGTTGACTTAGTTGCTACTCTTTCAGATCGTGGGAGGCTTGTTCCAAGTTCATGCGACTCCAATAAATTGTTCTTGAAACGAAGAGGAGCTTATTCAGGTATGTTTTGACATTTTCAACATATGTTCTAACATTATCATAAGAATGCATCTTAGAGTAAAAAATACTACATCAATTACTTGTATTTATTGTATAGATAATGATGGATTTTGATTGACTTGGCAGTGCGGGTACAAATCCTCTTGCATCATGAGCAATACAACTTGTCAACCAGGGTCATGTCCAAGATATTTTTGCTTGTGCGCTTGACCAGGTTCGTAATGTCACATTTTGTAAGTTCCTTTAGAGTTCATAATTCAATATTAAGCTTGTTCATGATTATTATCTAGGTTTTTTGTATGTGTTTTTTCATCTATTTGATTGTAAGCAACTCTGCATGTTTCCTGTTGTTCACTATGATTTCTCCCATTACCACTCGCAGGATGAATCCGACTTTATTGTTACATAGGTTACTTTATTGTTACTATGATTTCTCCATTTACGATTTCATAGGTTACATCATGTAAAGTTGTCAATCTCGGGTTGGTGATGAGCTTTAGTTCTCCAGATTTGGGGCTTTTCTGATATTTTCTCCCTCATGTCATTCCTGCATCACCTCGTTGTTTGAGCATGCCAATTGTCTACCACTTGTACCAATTGGCACATGCCAATCTCTAAGTGGTGCCACATTTCACCTATTTTCAGTGAGAGTTTAGGGTTTCTCTAACATAGCTTCAGAAATCCGATTCAGTGCCTGCTTGAATATTGTCACATAGTACTCATGGTTTGGATTGATGAGCATGTTCTGAATGGTTGGTTGATTCATAAGAACCACCCATATAGTCATCTTGAGATATTTCAGAAGTTTTCTCGGGTTTCCTTTTTCACCGTTTCTAGTGGGTGGGATGGTGTGGGATGATCCATCAATACTGGTGCTCTTGTAGTAGGGAATTTGTTTTTGGGGATATAAAGGAGCATTTGATGTAGATATCCCATTGGATGCATTCATAGATGGGCACGAGAGGTCAAGAATTTAAATTAAAAATATACAACCTCTAGCATGGCAACCTGAAGGCCGCGAGAGACACTGGTTAAAGATTGTTTTGTGCTGGCCTTAATATAGTCGTGATTTCTTTCTATTATCTTAATGAAAATATATAGTTCGGTCTCATTAAAATGAGGATTGTGGTTGTATTTATCTTTGGTTGTTTTTCTCTTAATGCTCCAGAAGTTGCCAAAATTTGCGATAGTTGTTTAGTTTGCCTGTTACAACTTAAAAGTGGTTTTTAGCAATGGGAGTCATGTTTTTTAAGGTTCATACTAATATGAAGATCTTGTAATTCTATATTCAGCATAAGAGAAGATGGCCTCTTCTTTGGGCGGTATGACAACAATTTCCACATCTACCTCATTGGGTAACAATGGAAAGGGGAAGAAGTTGGGTGCAATGTTTGATAATTATGGCAGACAATTGTCTTCTCTTTCAGTTTTTCACCCATTTCCTTTAATCGCTCAAGCAGAAGAGGGACTCTGAGATTACGCGACGGAGAGAAGGTAGTTAATACAAGAGCTATGGAAAAGGAGTTGTACTTCAACAAGGATGGCTCAGTGACAAAAAAATTGCAGGTCAGAGAAAAAATTATGTTTAAAGGAAGGTCACTTGCACGTGAAACTTCACTACGGTGGATCTTTCCTTGTCCACTTATATTCGATTTTAATGTGTTATTTTAATTTTTCATGGAGGGTTTTTTTGGCATATGGTCTGGCATTCAATTGCACACTTACTGAAAGCATTGTCAATTTGTCTTGCAGGCGGTGTGAACAAACTTGCTGATCTTGTTGGAGTCACCCTTGGGGCGAAGGGTAAAATGTTGTCTTGGAGAGCAAGCATGGTTCTCCGAAAATAGTTAATGATGGTGTGACGGTAGCTAAGGAGGTAATTTGTAGATGTGTGCTCTGGTTTTCTTTTTAACGTTGTATTAGTTCCCCCTCTTAAATGTCTTAGATTTGGTAGGCATAATTTGAAAACTTAAAGGTGAAAGGAAACATATTTGTTACCCAGTGGTCTACTTGGCCTATGGACTAGCCACATTAGAGTAATGCATAAAGCTTTTCACAACAATAAAAGGAAAGGGTTATGGCTGAGTCAAATTTTATTGTTATTGACAGTGTAATGAAATGTATCTCAATGCTATGGTTTGGCCTTTTTATTGGTTGAATTAGAGGACCCAGTTGAAAATATTGGGGCCAAGTTGGTAAGGCAAGCTGCGGCAAAGACAAATGATTTAGCTGGGGATGGAACCACAACATCTGTTGTTCTTGCACATGTTGGAATATTGAAAAATTCCATAACAATGAATGGAGAATAAATCTCCCTTCCTCTAACACACAGAAAATAAAAATTTCTTTGACAGGAGACAGAGTTTCAATACTTTGAAAACAAACTTCTATTCCATTCAATAACTCAAAAAAAAACTATTACACTACTTCCTCACTGAGAGGGATTACAAAATTATGACTGCTACAAAACGCAGTGCATAAAACCAACTCACTGTCTGTTCAAAACAAACATACTCTGTCTCTAAAACACTTTGTTGTGTTTTTCCCTTTCGCACTGTTGTGCATACACACTTAAAAAGTTACACTCAGTCTTTCACTTTTTACACACTGTTGTGTAATAAAAAATTTATGTACTGTCTATAAAAAAAACTACCAAGCTTTTTCGTCCTTTTTATTTTTATATGCCGTAACATATAAAACATATTATAATAAACCCTCTTTTAAAAAAAATAAAATTAAAACTAAATTCTATGGCCCACCTTTCATTTCGCATATGATATATATATAGCATATGTTTAAAACATATGCATATATTAAACTATCAAAACATTAAAGAACCCTTTCCGTCGGACTTCAAAAATCTGAATAGATTGAATTTCAAACGAAATTCGCGTTCCAAAATGGGATGCTGACGTCTGCCTAATTTTAACTCGAATTCTCAATCCAATGTGCCCTATAAAAAATTTGGGTCCGGTTTTCAGGTTTTTAGATTCCCTTCAATTTCATGCGATCCAATATTAATGCTCCATGTGTCCTCCTTTTGAATTTACAAAACTGTCGGGTAAATTTCTGTTTGTTTAATTTCTGGTTGGTGAATTGCGTTAATGATGGTTGTTGTGTTTAAATACAATCCTGTACAGAAATATGGCTGTGGCCGTCTACAAAAAAAACTTGCAGGAATTTTAAATGCTGAATTAAATTTCTGGATGGCATGCAAGCAACCTCCAAAAAAAAATGTTGTTGTTGCATCCGTCCTTCTGCTGCAGCAGTTGAAGTTAAAATTCAACAGCACAGGGTTTAATAAGTGAGGGTGTAAAGGTAACTTTTTGTCGATGGTACTGGATTAAGATCGTCTATTCATTTTTGTAGGGTCTTATGGTGTTTGGTTTTTTAGTTTTGGGTTGGGTTTATTGAGTCTAAGATAGTTTTTGAGTGAAAAAATTGCTATCAGGTATTAAAAATTTTTGGTTCTTTTGTCAAAATTTATGAGCTTGTTAGGAAATACAAAACTAACAATGGTTGTATCTTAAATTTGTGGAAAATAATTTGAAATGAAACCTTTTTGTTTAGGTTGTTGCAGCAGGTGCAAACCCCATTCAAATTACTAGGGGCATTGACAAGACAATAAAGGCCCTTGTTTAGGAACTCAAAATTTTGTCAAAGGAGGTAAACGCTTGCCTTTTGAGTAGGCTGGTTTTCCTTTTTGCTGATGGTTTGGTGTATCTAATTGAATTAGTTTCCTAAGGTATTTTTGGTTGCAAACTCCTTTTCATTTTTCATACAGTATTGGCCTTGTGGAATACATTTGATTGTGCGGTCTTGTTAGATCTACAACATTTGTAGTTGTTTAGTCTTATGGCTGAGGTGCACTTTTATTATGGAAATAGTTGATGCAATATTGTTATTTAATCCTTACTGCAGGGTAGCATGTTGAGAAGTTTCTTGTGAAACATTTGGTATTCAAAATGACACTTGATCCTATACAGCATCATGCACTTGACTTCAAAATTCATATTCAAAGTGTGCCGGACAATTCTTGCAAAATTTCAAATATTTATGTTGTTTTAAACCATTATATTTTTCATGTATTGGATGCTGAAAATGTGAAAAAGAATTTGGTATGAAACCAACTAGTGAATAATTTCCAGCAAAACAACCACTTCCAAGACATGATTTAGAAGTAGAACATATGTACTTATGAAGCATAGAAAGATATCCTTGATGCATTTTCAATGTTTGTCTAGGGTTATTTTTGGAGAAAATAACTCCTTATTCCTAGAATAGTGATCTTCAATACAAGTAAATGCCAGAGAAGAGAGATCATCGTGTGATGCAAAAAAACTGAAATTGGACACCCAAGGAGAGCTGGTGTGTCTACAATCGCTCTGTCGGCATTTTCCCTTGGTGTACCCCGTTCTTTTCCTCCAGCCTGAGTCTTAATTGACTTCTTCTTTCTTCGGGTTTATTTATCAAATTCGTAGAATTTGATAAATAAATACTATCCACAATGGTTGGACTTTAATTTATATTCCGGACTTTATATTATCTCCAATCCTTATAACCAATGTTTAACTTTCAACACTTTGTATTTATACTCCACGTTTCTTTTTAAATAAATAACTTGTAATGAACTTTCGGCTCTATATTTCACCACCTAGCCTTACAACAATCACGCTCCAGACTTATGCTAATTATACGCCAATCGTTTAATTAAACAATTTCATTATACTCCGGCCCCACCTATATATATCAATAACCAATCAAACACTCGTATCGTACCTGGCTATCCTCCGCACACCTTAGTTAACCTTCGGGCAAGTTCAACGTGCGACCACCGTCCGATGGCCCTTCTCCAAATCAACGACTCTTGGCAATTTCGCTCGGCTTCCAACGTCGGGCTTTAACATGCGATGGCGCGGGTTAAACGGTGGTTTTCCGGGGGTCACTTCGCCACATGTCGCATTCCCTATGGAATCGCTCGCGAATAGGAAATACCGCCTACTCCGCAAAAGCGGTGCGATATGGGCAACCCGCTTTTGTGATTCCGCTCGTGATTTTGGTAGAGGGCTTGACCACGGGTGCAAGTCTGGTTCCGCTATCCTTTTGTTTGTTAACTCATGTCCAATCCTTGGGTCAGGTTCTGAAAGCACAACAATTTTGTCTCTTTATTAAGCGAGATTTTTATATTTGAACAGTTTTCACGACCCCGGTTCTCTACACAGACCTCGCCTTTGGGTGGGGTGAGTTCACAGGGTTATCCAACAATTTACGGGAATTCAAAGACAGAAGAATGGAATTATCAGTACCCAATCGCCTCACAGTTAAACAATTCTTCACAATTAGTAGTTCGAGATAATTCAATGGCAACTAAGCTTGGAAATCATTTAACTGGAAACAATTGTTCACACACAGAGGTTTATTGCAGAAATCCCCTCTCTACTCTCTTCTTCCCTCTCTACTTTTATTCATCCGAGGAATTACAATTTATATACATAACATATGGCTCTTTGGTTCCTCTGAGAGGACCGTTCTAGAAATCAAAATGTCTAATTATAATAATTCAACTAACTGAAACTGTTCGACTCCTACAACTCTAACTAGTCTAAGTAATACAGTCAGCTGAGGTATTGACACCTAGCTGTTACAACTCAAATGTTTTTGAACCCTCCTAGCCACAACATGTGGACAAAACCTCCTACATTGTTGGCTAGTGCCTAATGCCCCTGCATCATCGTGTGACATAAACCTATTAACAAAAGTGAATTCCTTGAATTTCACCAAATATTTTCTTTGAATTCCTTGCTTTTAAAAGCCAATGATATCCCTTATTGTGTTAATGTTACATAAATTCCTTGTCCTAGTGCCTCACACTCTACTATGAATGTTTTACCAAAAGTAGGTGCAAGCGATGTTGGTGTAGAAGACATGGCATCCATTGAAAGAGAGAATGCCAAAGTAGCCTCATCATTCCATATAAATGATATTTTCTTCAAGAGATATGTGAGTGGACTTGAAATGCATGCATAATTCTTAACAAATGATCAATAATATCATGCAAGTCTAAAAAATCTTCTAAGAACCTTGATTTTCTTAGGAATAGGTCATTTTTTAATAGCTTGCATCTTTTGAGGCTCCAACTTCACTCCTTCCTTTAAAACAATAGGAACCAAATACTCGAATTCTTATTTCCCAAAAGCACATTTGGATATTTTTACATAAAAATGATTGTTCTCAATAATTTATATAACTTTTCCACATGTTTAGTGTGGTATTCCCATTATTTATTATAAATATGTGTATTATCAAAGAAAACCAACACAAATTTTATAAGATGGGATCAAACAAAATTGTTCTTAAGTCGAGCCCGTCGGACTTCAAACGGCGATAAACCATAATTCAAACCAAATTTGCGTTCCAAAATAGCCTGCCGACGTCGGCCAATTTTGTGACGCGAAAACCAAATGAATTCCACCCTAATCTTTTTCGGGTCCGAAGTTGGGCTGGCGTACGGAGGGAGAGTTGTGACGCGAATTTCTTATCAAATTCGCCCTAATATTTTTCGGGTCCGGATTTCCACTGCGCGAGCGGCCCAAACAAAGATCTGCTCCAATCAATTTCTGCCACGTGTCCTCAATAAAAACTTGCCCTGCCCCCGGCTGCGGGTGCATTCGATGGCGTTTAAGGCGATGGGACATGGATATGGAAATTTCATATCAATCGCATTAACATTTAACGTTGTTCAATTAATTTTTCACATCAAATCTGCATTAATTAATTTTTAACACTGTTCAAGATCGGCCTCCACTCCTCTTAGTGATTCCGCACGCTCCAATATGATCCGGCCTTCGGCTCTCATTATTAATGATCAGAGATTAATTATGACGGGCGTCCTTTGATTGCATTGCAGTCGGGTCGACAAAATGGCATTTAGCTATGGTTTTTCAGACGAGCCGGTTGCTGGATTACACTGCCTGCTAACTGTGACGATAAGGAGAAGTGGCCAGCTGAACTGCTGCCTAGACCTTGCAGCATATCTGCATTTCTCTCGGTTCTGTCTCTGTCTGTCTTCCTCTGTTAATTGGAATTTTTCTTCTCCGTGTCCTCTTGTGCCCACTGCACCTGAGACTACACCCATGCCTCACGTGCGTCATAGGATGTGTTGCCACAGGGGGAGCACTAGAGGTCAACCCCTGCGGGCTCCCTCCAGCCCCTCAATAGAGTCGACTTCCGGCCAGTCCAGTGATTATTACGCAGGTCGATATCCAAATGCTAGGAGTGGGCGGGGTCGGGTTGTAGGATCTGGCCACCGTATGGATTCCCCTGCTCCTCGCTTCCCCACCGCTAGTTCACCTTCTCCCACGACGCGCACTGTGCAATTTTCCTTTAATTTCTCTCTCAACCGCCCACGAATCACGGCTTTAGTCACTGTGGTCTTCCGCGAGGAGGCCCAAATGGAGGAAGAATGCACCCGTCTGGCGGGTCTGAGCTCGGAAAAAGCCGGCCAACATTCGGGCCTTCAGGAGGGGAGCCGTGGCATGCATGTGGAGGTAGCACCTAGCGATCCTGGACCTTCCGAAGGATGGTGTCGAATCGTGGAGGAACCACCGGAGGAGTAGTTTGGTTAATTTGTTTTTCTTGCTTAGCAGGCCCACTTAATTGGGTTGCTTTTAGATTATTTTACTGTGCTGGACCTTTGTAATATTTTTGAATTCTGTAAATTAAACGTTCAAGACTGGTTTCCCCGTATGAGGGCAGTCTTCTTAATTTTTTGATTTTTTGATGACAAATTTGCCATGAGTATGGCCAGGCAATGTTTTTGACTTCGGTGTAATTTTATTCGCAATGTTAATAAATTAACTTTACTTTGAATTCTCACATGATTAGCGTTTTTCTTGATCTGTTCAAGGATTTTGGGTACTTTAATTTGTATTTGGAACAATGGACGTCGGTACTCTATCTGTTGCTTTACTGTTCTACATATTGCTATTTCACTTTCTTATAGATGCCTCGGGCATATTTGAATGCTTTCTCAGATTGTCGATAATCTCCATGTGGACCGTTACTGGATTTTATATCATGTCCCTGTATGTGACATGGGGTATTTTTCTATCATTGTCTGGGGTGGGACTTCCACTTTTCTGGATGGATATTTGGGTTCCAACCTTCAGATGTGAAAATGTAATGACTTCATGGACTGTTTTACTTCATATAATATATTCAAAACAACGTTTTTTCTCTTGTGAAAAAAAAATGATTGTTTATCACTCTGCCTTCAAAACTAGCGATGCTGGTCTATGTTGCTGGTTTATTGATATGGTCTGATAGTATTTTTATATTTTGGACATATCACACTCCTCACATGATTAGCGTTTTTCTCTGTTCAAGGATTTTGGGTACTTTAATTTGTATTTGGAACAATGGACATCGGTACATACTCTATCTGTTGCTTTACTATTCTACATACTGCTATTTCACTTTCTTATAGATGCCTTGGGCATATTTGGATGCTTTCTCAGATTGTCGATAATCTCCATGTGGACCGTTACTGGGTTTTATATCAAGTCGCTGTATGTGACATGGTGTATTTTTCTATCATTGTCTGGGGTGGGACTTCCACTTTTCTGGATGGATATTTGGGTTCCAATCTTAAGATGTGAAAATGTAATGACTTCATGGACTGTTTTACTTCATACAATATATTGAAAACATCGTTTTTTCTCTTGTGAAAAAAAAAAAATGATTAATGTTTATCACTCTGCCTTCAAAACTAGCGATGCTGGTCTATGTTGCTGGTTTATTGATATGGTCTGATGGTCTTTTTATATTTTGGACATATAACACTCCTCACATGATTAGTGTTTTTCTCTGTTGCAGGATTTTGGGTACTTTAACTTGTATTTGGAACAATGGACGTCGGTACTCTATCTGTTGCTTTACTATTCTACATACTGCTATTTCACTTTCTTATAGATGCCTCGGGCATATTTGGATGCTTTCTCAGATTGTCGATAATCTCCATGTGGACCGTTTCTGGGTTTTATATCAAGTCCCTGTATGTGACATGGGGTATTTTTCTATCACTGTCTGGGGTGGGACTTCCACTTTTCTGGATGTATATTTGGGTTCCAATCTTCAGATGTGAAAATGTAATGATTTCATGGACTATTTTACTTCATATAATATATTCAAAACAACGTTTTTTCTCTTGTGAAAAAAATAATGATTAATGTTTATCACTCTGCCTTCAAAACTAGCGATGCTGGTCTATGTTGCTGGTTTATTGATATGGTCTGATGGTCTTTTTATATTTTGGACATATCACACTCCTCACATGATTATCGTTTTTCTCTGTTCAAGGATTTTGGGTACTTTAATTTGTATTTGGAACAATGGACGTCGGTACTCTATCTGTTGCTTTACTATTCTACATACTGCTATTTCACTTTCTTATAGATGCCTCGGGTATATTTGGATGCTTTCTCAGATTGTCGATAATCTCCATGTGGACCGTTACTGGGTTTTATATCAAGTCCCTGTATGTGACATGAGGTATTTTTCTATCACTGTCTGGGGTGGGACTTCCACTTTTCTGGATGGATATTTGGGTTCCAATCTTCAGATGTGAAAATGTAATGACTTCATGGACTGTTTTACTTCATATAATATATTCAAAACAACGTTTTTTCTCTTGTGAAAAAAAAATGATTGATGTTTATCACTCTGCCTTCAAAACTAGCGATGCTGGTCTATGTTGCTGGTTTATTGATATGGTCTGATGGTATTTTTATATTTTGGACATATCACACTCTTCACATGATTAGCGTTTTTCTCTGTTCAAGGATTTTGGGTACTTTAATTTGTATTTGGAACAATGGACGTCGGTACTCTATCTGTTGCTTTACTATTCTACATACTGCTATTTCACTTTCTTATAGATGCCTCGGGCATATTTGGATGCTTTCTCGGATTTGTAGATAATCTCCATGTGGACCGTTACTGGGTTTTATATCATGTCCCTGTATGTGACATGGGGTATTTTTCTATCATTGTCTGGGGTGGGACTTCCACTTTTCTGGATGGATATTTGGGTTCCAATCTTCAGATGTGAAAATGTAATGACTTCATGGACTGTTTTACTTCATATAATATATTTAAAATAGCGTTTTTTCTCTTCTGAAAAAGAAATGATTAATGTTTATCATTCTGCCTTCAAAACTAGCGATGCTGGTCTATGTTGCTGGTTTATTGATATGGTCTGATGGTCTTTTTATATTTTGGACATATCACACTCCTCACATGATTAGCGTTTTTCTCTGTTGCAGGATTTTGGGTACTTTAATTTGTATTTGGAACAATGAACATCTGTACTCTATCTGTTACTTTACTATTCTACATACTTGCTATTTCACTTTCTTATAGATGCCTCGGGCATATTTGGATGCTTTCTCAGATTGTCGATAATCTCCATGTGGACCGTTACTGGGTTTTATATCATGTCCCTGTATGTGACATGGGGTATTTTTCTATCATTGTCTGAGGTGGGACTTCCACTTTTCTGGATGGATATTTGGGTTCCAATCTTCAGATGTGAAAATGTAATGACTTCATGGACTGTTTTACTTCATATAATATATTCAAAACAACGTTTCTCGTCTTTTAAAGTTTCATTTTTTTTTTAAATTGAACCCGCCGTCGGTATACCGACGCCTTGTAGACGTCGGAATTGCGACAACTCAGAAACGTCGGAAGAGCGACAGTATAAAAACGTCGGACCACATTTCGTCGGAATTGCGGCAGCTTACAAACGTTGGAAGAGCGACGTTCAAAACGTCGGACCAAATTTCGTCGGAATTGCGACATCTTACAAACGTCGGAAGAGCGACGTCCAAAACGTCGGACCACACTACGTCGGAATTGCGACCGTTTACAAACGTTGGAAGAGCGACGTTCAAAATGTCGGACCACATTTCGTCGGAAGTGCGACCGTTTACAAATGTCGGAAGCGCGATGGTTCGTGAGACGTCAGAAGAGTGATGCTTGTTCGGAAGCGACGGAAGAAGTGTCGATAGTGTGACACTTTTTAGGTGTGTCGGAACTGCGACGGCATGACAAACCACATTTTTTCCGCCCTCGAACTGTCGCTCTTGCGACGACTATGTGTCGGAATAGCGACGAATTGGCCGTCGAAATTTCCGCCAAATTTTCTAGTGGGGTGGTTTGTGTTCAACTTTCTGCTCCCTGAACATATCCAGTGGGTGATGCATCGGTGCTGGGCACTGGATCACACTCCTATGCTCCTCAAACTTTGGCACCCTCTTTTCGATGCAAGTAGGGAGAGGGTGGACTCTGTACCTTTGTGGGTTCGTTTACCTGGATTGCCTCTTCATTATTGGACAGAGGAACACCTCCGAGGTATTAGTAATACGCTTGGGGTTTTTCTTGAGGCGGATCTCTCCTTCTTATAGACTAATCACAGGCGTGTTGCTCGAATATTAGTGATGGTCAATATCAGAGAAGGCTTCGCTGAATCATTGAATCTTCGGTGGGGGAAATATGTCATTAAGCAGATTCTGGACTATGAAAATGTTCCTTTCAAATGTCGTCGATGCCATGCATACGGACATCCTGCCTCTGAATGTGGTTTTTCCTATCGACGTGAAAAAAGACGGTGGGTAAGTCGCTCTAAGGTGGAACCAAGCTCGAGATTGGATGGCACTGGCCCTTCCAATGCACAGACTCTGTCCACTACGTCTCTTTCATGTACCTCGAACCCTGCTACCAATGGATCCAGCAAGCCGGTTGATTTGGGCTTCCAGGAGTTGGGTGTGGAGTCTGTTCACCCATCTGGGCAGGAGACGCTCTCTCAGTTATTTGATGGAGGTTCGTTTCCTGCTGTAATGGTCCATAGCAGTCTTTATGAAGCGGATCTCCAGCTGAAGGATGATGACTTGTTGAAGGCAGTTTTATCATCACTGACATCTTCTCACTTGGGATCTTTTCCATTTTCCCCCAACATTAATATCTCTCTTAACTTGGTATCAAATTCAGTATCGGCTGGTATGGATGACTGTGGGTTGTTAACTATTGTTGCTCCTATTTTTTCCCTGCCAGCTTTTCAAGAGAAGGCTACTGTCTTCGATCCAGGTGAAGGTTTGTTGGCTCCTTTGGTCATGGGGTATAACCTGAGATCTAGTGCTAAAAAAGGTGTAGGGGGGTTTGGAAGGGGGAAATCCCCAGCAGCTCAGGGTAGGGGTAGGATCTCCTTCTTGGCGAGAGCATAGGATCGAGCTTTGATGGATGTACATGATGGGAGGCAGATTTCTATTGAGAGGGCGCTTAGAGCATGACAATCCCTGAAGTCTGGTGTTTAATGAAGATCATGTCCTACAATTGCAGGGGATTGGCAGGGCCCCAAAAGAAATCTGCTTTCCGGAGGATTATATTGCTGGACTGTCCGGATTTAATACTGCTTCAAGAGACTTTAGGTGCAGGGTCTGTGGTCAAAGCTAGATTGGAAGGTTGGCTGCCTGGATGGATTTTTGAGACGTTGGATGTTAAAGGGAGGTCGGGTGGTTTGGCTATGGGCTGGAATGAAAGAAAAATCAAACCACTGAATTTCTGGGGTATGGAGTCGGTCCTGGGGTTAAATTTTCAGGCGTTGGAGCTAGGTGAGGCTTTTAACATTTTTAATATCTATGGTCCTTATCAAGATCGGATCCCTTTCTGGGACTCACTCCTGGGTAACACTCTACTCAAGGGGGACTCGGTGATTTTGGGAGGGGATCTGAACTTTTCTTTGGGTCAGTCTGAGGTCTGGGGTCCTCATGCTCATACTGATGCATTGGCTGGGTACTTCACACAAAAACTGGTGGAGAATCATTTTCTCGATATTGAGCCCTTAAAGATGAAGCCTACTTGGAGGAACAATAGATGTGCCGAAGAAATAATAGCGAAGAGAATTGATCAGTTCTTGGTGGCTGAGCAGATTGTGGACAGGCCTTTTCAGATTAGACAGTGGGTTGGTTGTGGGGGTGCTTCTAATCATTTTCCTATCTTTCTTGATTTAAAGATCGGGCCTAGGCAGCCTCCCAGCCCGTTAAATTTTAACAATACTTGGTTCAGGGATGATTCTTTTAAAGCCCTTGTTCTTGCTAGGTGGATCCCTTATAGGGATGATAGTCCTCTTTCTGCGGCCTTTCATTTTGCTGAGAATTTTAAGAGTATCAAGGAAGTTGTGAAGACATGGACAGCTGTTAAGAGATTGAGGGAGGATTTGGATTTGAAACAGGTAGAAGAGGAGCTTCGCTTAATCTATGAGGGGATTGGAGGTGGGTTTCAATCACAAGCAGATAAAGATACCCTTGTTTCTCTTGAAAAAAGAAGGAATTCCCTTCTTATGGATAAGGAAGAATCTTGGAGGTTGAAAAGTAGGGCCACATGGTTGGCATGTGGGGATGATAATACAAAATTTTATTCATGCTTTTGCTCGTGGTCGGAAGGCAGCTAATACTATTTGGAGTTTAAGAGATGGCCAAGGCATTGAACATTATACCTTTGAGGCTAAATCAAAGCTGGGAGTTGATCATTTTAAGGCTCTTTTTAAGGCTCCAGCACATGCTTCTCTTGCGGAGGTTATTAGAGTGGCTCAACTCTTCCCGAGATTTGTGGAGGAGGCTGACAACAGATCATTGATGGCAGAGGTTTCTGAGAAGGAATTAAAGGAGGTTCTTCATAGCTTTCAAAAAGACAAAAGTCCTGGGCCAAATGGATGGTCGATTGAATTTTTCTTGGCTCTTTATGATGTGTTAGGGGCTGATCTGCTGAAAGTAGTGGAGGATATCAGAATTTCAGGGAGGATTCCGGCTTGTTTTAATTCCACTTTCATAGCTTTAATCCCGAAAATGGATAACCCTCTTTCTATGGCTGATTTCCGTCCAATATCTCTCTGCAACTGTATTTATAAAGTGGTAGCCAAGGTGGTTGCGAGAAGACTTAAAAGCATTCTGTCTACCCATATCTCTGGGGAACAATTTGGGTTTCTGGATGGACGTCAAATACATGAAGCAATCGGTACTGCTCAAGAGGTTCTCCACAGCATGAAGACCAAGAACCTCAAAGGGATTGTGCTGAAAATAGACCTCTCCAAAGCTTATGACCGGGTAAGCTGGTTATATATCCGTATGCTCTTGACTCACCTTGGTTTTGGCATTGGTTTTATTAGATGGATCATGAGCTGTATTACAACTGTCTCTTTCTCTGTTTTTCTTAATGGGGCTACATCTCCATTTTTTCATGCTGAAAGGGGCCTTCGCCAGGGCTACCCCCTTTCTCCCCTTTTTTTTTTACTGGTTGCTGAGGGCTTGAGCAGAGCTCTTAAGGAGGCCAAGAGACAGGGCTCTTTGAAGGGCATTCAGGTTGCTCCAAATTTTTTCATCACTCATCTTCTCTTTGTTGATGATGTTTTAATCTTCTGCTCTGGTTCGGTGCGGGATGTTGTTACTCTTGGTGAGATTTTGGACCTATTTAGCAAGGCCACTGGTATGGAAGTGAATGTTGTGAAGTCATCCATCACCTCTCATTTTCTGAGGGAGGAGGAGAGGCGTGATTTTGAAAGGATTTTTCCTTATAACTCTGTTGGGTTGGATGATGGGCTGACTTATTTGGGGTTCCACTTAAAACCCAATGATTATAGGAAACATGACTGGAGCTGGTTGATGGAAAAGATGGAAAGGCGCTTAAGAGTGTGGTGTCATAAATGGTTGTCTAGAGCCGGGCGCTTGACTCTTGTTAAGTCTGTATTGGAGGCTGTCCCGGTTTATTGGTTGTCCCTCTCTTGGATCCCAAAGGGTATTTTGGAGGCAGCTAGGAGGATCTGTTTTAGATTCCTTTGGAGTGGGAAGCAGGAATCTTTGGTGACCCCTTGGGTTCGGTGGGAGAAAATTGCAGTCCCTAAAGGGTTGGGTGGATGGGGACTGAAAAACATATTTCTCTTTGCACAAGCTCTTGCAGCAAAGGGTTGGTGGAGGCTCATTAATGTTGACAGCCTTTGGACTCAGGTGATTACACTGAAATATATTGCTCCTTTTTCTATTGTTTATTGGATAAGGAATCCAAGGAAGACCTCTGCGGGTGGATCTATGATTTGGAAGGCTCTAGTCAATTCTTTTCACATTCTGGAAACAAGTCTGGCTTGGGATGTGGGTAGTGGCAGGAAGCTTTAGGTTGGTGAGGACCCTTGGATGGGAAGTGAACTTCAACATCTTCTTCCCAGACGTACGGTTGAGGCTTTAAGGCTGAGGGGGATTACTTTTCTAGCTCAACTTGCTGATCCGGTTCGGAGAAGGTTGGGTATTCAGTCTTGGATATTGGCCTCTTCTTTGGGACTGGAGATTTTTGATGAGAGGGCTCTGGCTGATTATATCATTGCATTAAAATAGGAACATATTTTTCTCCAGGAGAGGGAGGATATGATTGTATGGGATTTTGATCCGTCGGGGATCTATTCTCCTCGGGCTGGCTATAAAAAACTTAGTGTTGGGGCTGTCTTGGGTGAAGAGCGTTGGTGGTGGAAGAAAATTTGGAAACTTAATTATCCTCCTAAGACTCGCATTTTTATGTGGTGTGTCCTTGAAAACAAAGTCCCCTCCTGGGACGTTCTGCAACATAGATGTTTTTAGGGCCCTGGCTGGTGCTGTCTGTGTAATTCTGATGAGGAATCTGTAAACCACCTTTTCCTCAGTTTTCCCTTCATTAAAGGGGTGTGGTTGGAATGCTCCAGGTTATTGGGTCTCCATTGCAGATGGGAGGGCTTATCTGTGTCACAAGCTTGGGATGCCTGGTGGGTACTCATGCTGAGCAGAATCTTAAAGCTCTGCCTCTCCTTGTGATTTGGGGTTGTTGGTTGGCACGTAATCGCTTACTTTTTGAGGGGATGGTTAGTACTCCTGTGGTCATTGGTGCCATGACTATAGGTCTGCACTTTTCCTTTCCTATCCATATCCGTGCTGCCAATCAAAGGGAGGTACTGTTGTTGGACATTGATAGGAGAATACCATGGGGCTTTTTTGATGGGGGGATGCAGCAAAATGTTTGTGGTGGTGGGGCTCTGCTGTATCTTTCTGAAGCACATTGGTTTGAGATCTCTGCTGGGCTTGGGGAAGGAACTAATAACAAGGCTGAACTATTGAGCCTTAAGATCCTTCTGATGTTTGATGTGGAGAAAGGTTGCAGAAAGTTAAACTTTTATGGGGACTCCTTGAATGCGATTAATTGGATAAAAGGTTTTCAGCAATGCAGAGTGCACCATTTACAACATTTGCTTCGCTCTAGTAGGGAGATCCTCTCTTCACTTGAATCTTTCTCCTGTCAACATATTTATCGAGAAAATAATGACATGGCAGATCGAGCTTCTAAGAGGGGGATCCAGCAGGACGTGGGTTTCTGGAGGATCAGAGAACATCTGGATGGTGATATCTCTGAATATTTACATCTATCCTTATTTGATTGAGAGGCTACTACATTCTTTTGATGATTTGACAAAAATTTGCCAGCAGGATGCATACTCTTGCTTGCAGTGGGCCGAAACTGTATAACAGGCTTGTTTTGTTATAGCTTTTGGGCTGCTCACTCCTGGTGATCACTTTCCCAGTAATTTTGTTGTTGAAGAATGCGAAATCCTTGGTATTTTTTTTCGATTTTCTCATTTGATGGGCTACAACAGAGGGCTGAACACATTTTTTAATTGATAAACAGATTTATCGTCTCCCCTGGGCGGTACATTATACAGTTTTATGTGTCTTATTTGTTGGATGCTCCCAGTTGGGCCGTTTGAATGACTGAACTATATATGGACCTTTGTTGAGCAGTTTGAAATTCTATTCTCGGCAGTGGATCTTGCTGGACTGTTTTTAGTAGAGCAATGTTTTTGCTTTTTTGATCAGCATGTTCTCCAAAGGGACTTAGTTTCGTTTTGTTTTATATATGAACAGCTTGTATAAGCCAGCTTTTTGGTTCTGCATAGACATGTTTACACTCTGTATCTGAATTTTGTAAACAAACTCCTAGGTTTGTCTCTTTTGAACACACATCTATGTGTTTCTCAATGTAATTTTGTACTCATCTGCAGTAATAAAATTACGCTTTTTTCTCGAGGAAAATAAAAAGTCATATATTACTTTAAAAATGAAATATTAAAATTTTAATAATAATAATAAAGAATATTAATATATTATAAAATTTAAATACTAATATTTTAAAATAATAATTTTATTATTATTATTATTTTATTATTTTTATTTTTATTTTTATTTTTATTTTTAATTATAATTTGAATATAACTTCTTATTGAAAAAAAATTGGTGAAATGAAATGCGAGAGCACGGCTTGTGATTTTTATAATGGATAGGAATGTTAAAAGTTTTTCCAACTCGTGGGCTGTGTATTTACATAAACTGCCGCAGACATTAGAGCTCTTGGCCTGATCTCCCTTGATTTGGGCTAGAGATCCATACAAGCATTAAATCTCTCACATAGAATAAATTAAATTAAATTAAATTAAATTATATATATATATATATATATATATATATATATATATATATATATATAATTTAAAAATATTAATTTTTTAAATTTTTGAATTCTTAATTTCACAAAAAGAAAAAGAAAGGACAAGAAAAATTAACTAGGTTTTGTAATAAAGATCAATTTTCTTGAATTCTTAATATTTCTTATACTCCAAAACATTAGCTTCACACATTTACCATAACCTCTTATCATAAAAAGGAGGAGATGTATAAAAGTATGACCTAATTTATACTAAGTTAATTTAATATTATTATAATAAATTTATTTAGCTTTAAAGATTTTATTTTTTATGTTTCCCAATTAATTGTGTGTATGGTTTCTTTTTTGTACAAATAGTTTCTTTTTCCAATTCTAAACATTCCACTTGTTTTTACCTATATGTGTATATTTAAATTAAGCATTAACGTTTTATAAATATGTGTATAGTGTGTTAATTTGTTCAATTTGCTTTGGTTTTTAGGGTACATAAAGTGAAAAAAATTAAGTCCATAATTTTGTGTATAAATTTGGAGAATAGAGTTATTATGCATTATTGAGCATTCATATAAATTTATATGTTATTTGTAATTATTGTAATTTTATTTTTAAATAATAATATTCGTTATTATTATTTTTTAAATTTAAATGTTATTTAAGATAATAATCGCTACTTTATTTTTTTCTTAATTAATTAATAAATTTTAAATAAAATCTAACATACACATATATATATATATATTTATTTTGAATGATTTTATTATTTAATAGACATATTATAATGTATCAAAACTTCATAGTAAGGCTTGGTGTGTTCAATATAAGAAATGCTTTACTTAGTAATAAGAGATGTGTCAAAAAATTTATAAAAAAAAAGGCTAAAAGATGAGATACATTATGATATTTTCATACTTTTATAATTAAATTAAATTTATTTAATTGTATATTAACTTAAAAAATCATATATTACTTTAAAAATAAAATATTAAAATTTTAATAATAATGAAGAATATTAATATATTTTAAAAATTAAATATTTACATTTTGAATTATAAGTAGAAAATTGGTGAAATGAAATGTTGCACAACCTATTTGATTTTAACGTGTGTGATTTTATAATGGGTATGCCAATGGCTTCGCTGGGAATGTTAAAAGTTTTTCCAACTCTCTGCCATGTATTTACATAAATCAGACATTAGAGCTCTTGGCCTCATTTCCCTTGATATGCTATAACAAATACATATAATCATTAAATCTCCCACACATTAAAAAAAAAAAAAAATTAACAATATTAATCTTAGACCAGAAAAGAAAAATTAACTAAGTTTTATAATAAAAATCAATTTTCTTAAATTCTTAATATTTCATGGAGTCTAGAAAGGCTCTTCTTTTATAGACGAGCCACCTGCCTTCTTGCATCTGGACAAACAGAACACCTCGTGCTTCTGGCCGCTGCCTAACAAAAATAAAAATAAATGAATCTTTTAAAAAAAAGTAGATGAAATGAAATGCCGCAGTGTGTGATTTTATAATGGGTATGCCAATGTTAAAAGTAGTTTTTCCAACTCGCCCGCTCCGTATTTACGTGAAGGTGTGGAAATTAATATAAATTTCACGTCAATATATATATGGAAATATTTTTATTTTATCAAAAATTTTATAAAAAATATAAATACATGTTTTAGAATTTTTATAATTTAATTCTTAGTATAATATTGATGATATATATAATTAGATAAATATATAAGTTTCAAAAAAAATTACTACATAAATTGAATTTTTATTTACTTATTAATTAAATTTAAATATGTAATTATAAAATATAATGGCTAGGAAATAAATTATTATTATAATTTATATGATCATATATTATTTCTTTTTTCTAAAAAAAGCATTGTTTACTTTTATGAATAAAAATAAAATTGTATTATAATAAATTGAATGGAATAGATTTATTATTTTATTATCTTTAATCTTTTATTATTTTTTTAATTGAGCCAAAATTTAAATGTTTATACTCATTTATTTTCAACCATTCTTTTATATTGAGTGATTGTTTAAATGTTTATAATCATCTACAAACACTACAATATCAATCCATTGAGGCTTGTACAGTGTCTCTCCGTGCAATGATCAAGACATAGTGAAAGTGTTCCAGTTCTTTCTTTCTTTTTGTAAGGTGAATTTGTATTTCCTACAAAAACTTTATATTAGATTGAGAGATATATCTTTCTTGTCAATCTCTCACGGGGAGACCTAACCATAACCATAAAAAGACTCTCCATAGGGAGGAAAATGATAACTAGGAACAAAAGGAAACTACAAAATTCAAAATATAATTGGAGATCTATCCTAAGATGCACTAAATAGAAATACTAATATCATAGGAAACAAATAACAAAAACATGAGATAGCTACATTGAGGGCTTTGAATCCAGGACTACAACCTAAACAATCTCATTTGAGCCTTCATGACCAGTTCCCACCACAAGGGGAATACCAAGGTACTCCTCTATTCTGTCTAATCTACAGTCCAAGTCTCTCAGATAACAGTGAAGGTGCTCCAAGGAATGGATAACATCCTCACTATGCTCTTATCAATCCACTAGTGTGTGCCTTAATAAAAAAAACCATCTGCTAGATCCTATATCAAGGATCTAGTCAACCCATTCTACCAAGACCTCAGAGTCTAGGAGGGGGGATGTATGTGTGGATGCTTCTCCCTTAGCTCGAGCAATTTCTTCATGAATAGGATTTAACATCAGGTCTAGGTATCATCCAACAAAGTCCTCCAAGTGATGGCACATGTGAGCGTTCCATATTTGGGCTTGATCTTGATAATATGCTTCCCCCCTCCAAACCACTGTGAAATTACTTAGCTTTCAGGAAAAGGAAATTCATTTGATACGATAAAATAAAGGAAGAATACACTTGTTAAGCTCTAAATGTTAGGGAATATTGCACCCCACGTATACCCCAAAATGATGACATGTTAAAGGAAAGGGATGAATTAGAAAAACTTCCATCCATGCCGACATAGTTTAGGGTGGTGCCTTGATATCCTCTACCAATTTCCTCCAGAAAATGTGGCACCACCATGAAACAAACTAATTATGACTTCCCCCCGAGAACAAAAGTTACACTGCTAAACCAATGAATCCAAAATGTAAATATCCAAGAGATAATGGAGAATAGGGGGTAAAACTAGACAATTAACGTCTATGAATTGAGACTCTGCTATTAAAACTTGAGTACATGGTAGGATTATTGAATTCCCTAGTGTCTCATGCCGAGATAAGTCCCAAAATAAATCCCCTCCTCTACCACCAAAAAATATAGATCGGCGTTTCCATAAGTGGACAACTTAAACAACTGTTTATATAATTAAAAAAAAAAAATAAAGGGACAAAAAGAAACAAAGACCATTCCTTCCAACTGTTTCCAACACACCAGAAAGGGGCCTTATAATAAGTCTTCACAAGGTTATACCAATTCACCTTCCAGGCCAAAATTGATAAACCAAAATTCAAGTAGATATTAAATAATTAAAAATCGTAGACATAAGAGTAGGGATGGCCATGAGGGAATGAAACTTCATCATTAGTAATAAATGAGACACTAAAAACCAAAATCTCCTCACATGTCAAAACAACATCACAATTTTATTTACTTGCGCATTACATACGATTATAGAATTGCAAGTAAAGAATGATAATATACCAAAACCAAAGTTGAGAAGTGGTAGAAAGTTACACATAAGCTTATGGTTTTCTGAACAATTGAAAGAAAAATCCATCCTGTTAAGTGTTAGAAATATAATTAGTGTTGAAAACATTGAAAATAACTAAATTAAATTTCGAATTGCTTTGGTATGTTTCCATATTTTTTAATTTTATTATAAGGATTCCACCCCACTTATATTATTTTCCTCACGATATAGATGAAGAGCATAATGTAGCATTGAAAAATAAGTTCAATGTAGTTGATAGAGGCCATGGGTCTTAGAATAAGGAGTAGGATAGACGTGATGGTAGGTAGCCTTTGAGATGTTGGACTTTTTGTGGAGAGAAACACACGAGAATTTGACCATAGCATCACGGTGGCAAGCCTCAGATATATAGTGCTTAGGAGGCATAGAAATATGGGGATGTTGGACAAAGTATTCCTCAAATTTATGTAGCAATGGATAGCAAACATGTTTATCATCAAGCTTCTATTATCGATATGGAAGTAATATTTGTAATCAAGTTATTTATATTTTGAT
This sequence comes from Pinus albicaulis, assembly GCA_034641835.2. Taxonomy (NCBI): domain Eukaryota; kingdom Viridiplantae; phylum Streptophyta; class Pinopsida; order Pinales; family Pinaceae; genus Pinus; species Pinus albicaulis. Next base: position 140,862 of record JAXQQM020083772.1, on the reverse strand, counting down.
TGATCATGGATCTAACTATAGCTATATCAGTCCTGAATTGGTGGATAACTGTTGTTTGAGTAAAAAAGTGCATGCAAAATATTAGTTGGTGCATTTGACTACAGGAACCAAGAGAAGAGTTCATCATTCAGTGAGATATTGTGCATTTGAGTTGAATGATATGCCTACATCACTACATCTAAATTTACTTCCGTTGGGTTCATACATTATGCTTGTGGGTATGGAGGCCTCAGATATATAGTGCTCAGGAGGCATAGACAGTTGGGAATGTTGGACAAAGTATTCCTCACATTTATGCAGTAGTGGATAACAAACATGTTGAGCATCAAGCATATATTATCGATATGGAAGGTAATATTTGTAATCAACTTATTTATATTTTGATTGATCATGGATATAACTATATTTATATCAGTCTTGAATTGGTGGATAAGCATTTTTTGAGTAAAGAAGTGCATGCAAAATCTTAGTTGGTTCATTTGGCTACAGGGACCAAGAGAAGAGTTCATCATTTGGTAAGATATTGTGCATTTGAGTTGAATGATATGCCTACATCAGCACATCTAAATGTACTTCCATTGGGGTCATACATTATTCTTGTGGGTATGGACTGGCTATTCATTCATGGGACTAAAGTGGATTGCTATGAAAAGGCTATTGAATGCCTGGATGATGATGGAGAAAGAGAAAACTTGTAGGGTGTAATATCCAAAAATGCGAATGGAACAATACATGAACATAATAGCAGTGTAAATCAGCTCATAAGATTTGAAAGGAACACCTAGCCATCAAATGAATGTTCAGCAGCAAAAATATGTCCCACTATCTCATCCCAAAGTGAGGAAATGCAGCAAAATGGGGCATAAAAACGTTATTTATAGAAAATTGTGCTATAACTTGGATAAATAGCACTTGGATCCCTTATCTTATGTCTTATGGGATTCTCATCTAGAAGGGGGTCAGAAAAAAATTGCTTTTGATGTGTTAAACAGATCTCTTGGTCTCAATATGGCTTAAAACACCAGAATCCCATGACTTGAACTATACAAAAATTTCCTGAAGAAAGCACAGCGTGATTACATGAGGGTTTCTGACACCATATGCTATAAACATAAGATCTGGAGTTTTATTACTCAAATCATGGAGAAAAATAGAGATCTAGCCTCTTTTACACATTATGAAGATAACTCGGCAAGGGTTTCATGAGAGAATGAGTACACAAGAGTATATCTGCAGATCTAGATCTAAAATAACACAGGATAGTTGAAGAAATGTGTATAAATAGTTGAAGAATACAAAAATGAAGGAGGATACTTCTTACAAGTTTTATGGGAGAAGGGTTGGCCCTTTTCCTCAGAAACTAGCTCAAAAATAAGGGTCTTGACCCTGTCACTGCAACTCTGCAAGAAATGACGTAGTTCCTACAAGGGACTGCACTGTAGGAGGTGTAAAATACATTGGCCACATGCCAGGATCTGAAAATGAGCTCCAAGATCTTCCTTACTGATCTTCCAAAGGAATGGAGGCTCCCTCCTCTAAAAAACAAGCTCTGGAAGTGGTGTTGAGAATTCCCACTGCAACACCCTGCAACACAACGTTATACTTCTGCAGAAATAAAATTGTAGCTAAAGGAGGATGCTTGGCCACAAGCCTGAATCTGGGTAAAATCAGTACAAGCTCCTTCAAGAGGCCTCTCAAGAAAGGAGAAGGAATTCCTAAACAGGAATTCCTTGTGCTAAGCAGCACAGCAACTCTGCTAAATAGCAAGAGAATGCACAATAGTCTAACCAGACCATAAAATCAATAATCCATAACATGTCCTTCTACGGCTGCCTTGCCCTCCTTTTATACAAGTGGAAGCCTTCTCATCTTGGGTCCCACTCATTAGGGTTTCCTCCACCTAGGAATCTTCCTCCCACTATCTCTGCGTTGTCTCCAAGGATGATCTCCACCTCTTATCCCAACGTTGTTGACTTGGTCAAAATTGACCATGTCTATATGCAAATTCCCCTTTTCACACATGAGGGTGTGAAATCCAGCTCCTATGATGATCCCTTTTCACATTATGAGGGATTTTATTCATATTTTTACTATGCATGGGCCTCCTTACCCATTTATTCATCTCCTATGTGAAAATAACAAAAATCAATATTCCAATTAGTTGCATGCTAATTTTGGAATATTACATAGGGAAAGAGGAAGCCTACATCCATGAGAATGGTTACAACTATGCAACCAAAGTGTAGATTCTAAAAAATATGTGTATTGTTTGTAGTGCTTATTTCTAGCAATAAAGGTAAGGATGTTGAGCATGATGAAGTCTTGAAGAATTACCTAGTTTTGCAGCAGTTTCAGGATGTTATCCCAGATAAGATTCAAGAGTTATCGCCTCATAGGGAATTGGATTTCTCTACTGATTTGATGCCAAGAGAAGCACCAACATCAAAAGCACCATATAGGATGAGCACTCCATAATTGGTAGAATTGAAGTTGTAGCTTAAGGAAATGCTTGATAAAGGACACATAATCCCCAATGTATCTCCTTGGGGTGTACCACTTTTGTTTGTAAAGAAGAAATATGGTACTCTCAAGTTTTGCATTGAATACAGACAACAGAAAAAAGGTAAATCACTTTGATTGGAGAAAGAAGGAAAATGAATCATTGAAGCACAATGAGACACTGATATAAATAACTACAACTTGATTACTTGCAAGTAAAAGGTTACATGTATGATCTACTTATTGATTTTTGGATACATAGTATATGTATGTGATTATCTGGTTATGTGTTTTTATTAGCATGGAGGATTTCCTGGATTGACAGTGATTTGAGCCTTGCCTTTTGATTTCCTAGATAGTCATGGCATTATGGGTTTTTCCACTTACTTGTTTTCTGATTGGCTCTTACTTTTATCCTATGGTAGTGGGTCAGAACAAAATCTCTAGTGCCATGGAATATCCTGGGTTCAGTTACTAGTCCTGGAGCCTAGTTTTGGACAACAAACATGTTGAGCATCAAGCATATATTATCAATATTGAAGTAATCTTTGTAATCAAGTTATTTCTATTTTTATTGATCATGGATCTAACTATAGCTATATCAGTCCTGAATTGGTGGATAAGTGTTGTTTGAGTAAAGAAGTGCATGCAAAATCTTAGTTGGTGCAACTGGCTACAAGGACCAAGAGAATAGTTCATCATTGGGTGAGATATTGTGGATTTGAGTTGAATTATATGCCTACATCAAGAAATATAAATTTATTTCCATTGGGGTCATACATTATGCTTGTGGGTATGAATTGGCTAATCATTCACACGACTAAAGTGGATTTCTATGACAAGGTTATTTAATGCCTAGATGATGATGGAGAAAGAAAAAAATTGTAGGGAAAGAGGAAGCCTGAATCCATGAGAATGGTTACAACTATGCAGCCAAAGTGTAGTGTCCGAAAAATATGTGTACTATTTGTAGTGCATATTTCTAGCGATAAAGGTATGGATGTTGAGGATGATGAAGTCTTGAAGAAGTACCCAATTTTGCAGCAGTTTTAGAATGTGTTCCCATTTAAGATTCAATATTTATTGCCTCATAGGGAAGTGGAGTTCTCTATTGATCTGATCCCACGAGAAGCACCAGTAGCAAAAGAATCATATAGGATGATCACTCCAAAATTGGTAGAATTTCATTTGTAGCTTAAGGAAATGCGTGATAAAGTATACATAAGGCCAAATGTATCTCCTTTTGGTACACCACTTTTTTTTGTAAAGAAGAAATATGGTACTCTCAAGTTGTGCATTGATTACAAAGGTAATTCTCAGGAATAAGTATTCATTGTCGAGGATTGATGACTTGTTTAATCAGTTGAAGGGAGAAATAGAGTTCTTGAAGATTAATATGAGATGAGGATATCATCAGGTACTCATCAAGGAACAAGACATTTACAATACTACGTTTCGTACTAGGTATGGAAATTACGAGTGTGTTGTAGTTCCTTTTGGTTTGACAAATGATCTAGCTACTTTCACGTGTTTGGTGAATAGTATGTTGCGTCCTTATATGGAAAATTTTGTGATACTATTCATTAATGATATATTGATATATTCTAAGAATTAGGAAGAGCACGCAAAACACCTTGTAGTAGTGTTAATTTTGTTTAGAGAGCATCATGTGTATTCCAAGCTCAGTAAGTGTAATTATTTCAAACAAAATTTCATTACTTGGGACATTTTATTTCCAAGGAAAGCATGAAAGTGGACCCGAAAAAGGTTAGAGATATCATGGAGTGGCCTACTCATAGGAATGTGGATGAGGTGAGATAATTCATGGGATTGACAGGTTATTGTGGGTGGTTCATCAAGAAATTATCATGGATTGGATATCCTATTAAATATTTGCAAAGAAAAGGAAATAAGTTTGAATGGATAGAGGAGTGTGCAACCAACATTGAGCAGTTGAAGCATTTGCTTAAAAATTCTCCAATCTTGAATATTTTAGATTTGGATATAGAGTTTGTAATGTGCAAAAAATAACTACAAGGAAGGGTTTGGAGGAGTATTGTTTCAATAAGGACAGTTGGTATGCTATGAGTCAAGGAAACTGAATGAGAATGAGTTGAACTATGTGACTCAGGATTTCGAGTTGGAAGTTATCATTCTTTCTATTAGTCATCAGTAATTTTCACCTATTTAGATGACTAAATGCTTTGTCCAAGACTTCTAGAAACAGAATTCAAGAATCATGTGAGTTCTAGAAATCCCCTCAAAGAGAAAAAAATTTCACTACCCCGCCTCCTTGTCAAAGCATGGATAATCTATCGCCCAGACAGGACCAATCTCCCTCGCTCTCACTATGTTTTCCATCTCTGCCTATAACACTCTATCTCTGTTTTCCTAAGCCCTCTACTTTCACACCTTATTTTTCCAAGTAAACCAAATTTTTTCCCCACTCACCAAGTGCCTCAAGCAATGGTGATTTCAAAACTCCCTTTCTGAAGCCCTCTAAAGAAAAAAAGGTTTTCTAGTTGTCTAGGATGGTGGTGCCTAATAGAGTGTCAAAACCATGTCCCCTCATCCATACCATGATTCAAGCTTTTCATTCAAAAAACCTATTCCAAGGGCATTACAATGAGTGAAATAGGGTCAACTAGGTCATGCACTATCATAGTTCTGAATTCACTATTTCACAGATATTCAAGGGTGAATTCAAAAGAAACAAGGTTGGAGCTTATCATTCTCCGAAGAACATCAAGCACTTCCAAGGATATCCTCTTGATCAAGCAGTAAGCCTGCAAAGGAGAAATTCACCATGGACAAGCATTTCTGTAGGAATGTTTTGTAAATGATCAAACAGCAGAACACAGTCAAAGAAGGAGGCCTATAAAAACTTATAAAGGCATCCACAGCTGGTAGTAAGACATAAACAGGCTTAAGTTTACAAGGAAGACTAGGATCTCATGATAGATTGTTATGAAGTGTTGCCCATCAAAAGGTCTATGCAGGTCCTAAAAAACAATGGCACATAAGCAACACTGTAGATCCATCAAAAAGATCATTAAAAATTGGTTTGGCCTCAAGCATGAATCTAGTAGAGGGATAGTTGCCCTTTGCCTCATTCCTATAAAGAAGACCAAAAAGCCATCAGATTAGCCATAAGGTAAGGTAAAATAAAAGGATCATCATAAGAGGACTATTCATAGCAAGAGGGAAGCAGCAAGTATGTGTTTAACAAGAATCAAGATGTATGACTGTTTTGACCAAGAAAATAGAGCAAAACTAGGGTTACAAGGGCAAAGGCCTCCTCTACTCCTTCAAGTGCACAAGGAAGGAGTTCAAGAGCAATTAATGAGTTTTGAGAGGTTTCTGAGAACTTAGGAGACAACACTTTCTGCCTTTTCCCTAATCAGCCCCAATACCTAAGAGTTTGGAAAAATGGACAAAGATGGTCACATAATGACAAATAAAGCCTCCTTCATCATAGCAGAGGGCTTAAAAGGTTCTCAAAATACCTTTCTAGGGTTTGGCAGACAAGGGCATTAAATCCACTGTAACAGAGAAGGACATAGGATGTATTGTATCAGAAAAACGATGAAAATTATCAGTTCAAAGGTCTGATTTCTCAAAAAAACAGTCAGAAGTAACTTCAAATCATCAAAGAGGGCAAACATGAGTTAAAATTTCCCCATGAAGTAATTGTGATTAGCACAAGTTCACTGTTGATAAAATAAGTTGTCCAAGTTCAAAGGAGACAGTGATAAAGGGAAGATGTTATGCTAGTCCCTATATTAATAGTGTAGTCCCTTATTATGTTAGTGTAGCCCCACTTATTGTTATTTTTGTACCCCTGTAGCCCCCATATTGTTATTATTGTGCCCTTACATTATTATTGTTAGGTCGGCTAGGATTACATTGTGGCCCCACTAGGATTATATTATGGCCCCATGGACTCCTATATATAGAAGGAGGTTTTGTTCATTTGTATCATCCAAGAATTGTTCATTCATGTAATGTATTGGAGGTTGCCCCCTCGAAGTGGCTCATTTCGAAGGCGTGAATATCTCTTTTCTTCTCTCTTTGGAGCTGGTTACACAACATTTGGTATCAAAGCTTTGGGATTCTAGGGTTTCGCTGCTCCAAACAGGTCATCGTGGCATTTTCGCTATAACTTTTTTTCTACGAAGCTTCTAAGTCGAAAGTTTTAAAAGTAAGCTGAAATCCTGAGGAAGATTTTCAAATTTTCAGATCTTGGTTCGCAATATTTTCGGAGATATCATCCGTAATAGTCTTTTCAAGCTCCTAAACAGTCATCGGCATTTTCGTTATAATTTTTTTCTACGAAGGTTCAGAATCTGAAATTCATATGGTGCGAAGTTGAAATCATAAGGAAATTCATCAAAAAAATTTAGAGCTTGGTTCGCAATATTTTTGGAGATATGATCTGTGGAAGGTAGTGCTTTTTCAGGCTCCTGAATTGCATCTCAAAGAGGTGATCGTGGGAAAAGTTCAATAACTCTCTCTCTGGGCAGTGGATTTGAGTGCCGTAAAAATTGGTCACAATTACATGGACTTTAGTTTCTTGGCTATCAATTTCAGAGACAAAGGATGAAACAATGACACGTGGCAAGTCCTACAAGTTTTCTCTACTGAACCAGTCCAGAATTAGGTCATTGTGGGAGATTGGACACAACTTTGTCTTGGGGAATCAAAATTAGGTCAGACCTGTGACATTTTAAAGAAGCTTCAGAGGGCTACTACAGGGATGAATTTTAGATATTAAAGATTTTCAATTAGAAATATAATTCAATTTCAATATCGAGCTCCTCAAAGCAAGCAGTATCTTTAATTGATTCTAAAATGGTTTTAAAAAGAATTCAAATAATCTATTAAGCTCTCTGCATATTCTACCATGACTCATGAATATGAAGATTTACAACATGATTCATCAAAATTACAAGAGCAAGTGCAACAAATTTCACTCGAAAAAGCAAACAAAAAATGAAATGGAAGTTTTGAAGAAAGGCATGAAGAAGATGGACGGTTGAAGAAAGGCATGAAGCTAACATGATGATAAATTGGTTGAACACATCGAGCATCAACAAGTTCTCCAACTCTCAAAGGATAATCTAACTTTAGTGCAGAATCTAATGAAACAACAGGAAGATCAACATCACATCGAAATAAGTTCTGAAGCAATCACAAAAAAAATAAATTGACAAGTACAATCAATTTCAGAGTATCTCAGCAAGTGGAAGAACTTTCCTGTAGAAGATTCCACATGGGAGGATGAGAATTTTATACAGAAGCATCAAGAAATAATCAAGCGTTGAGGACAACACTTGTTTGAAGGAGAGGGGTATGTTAAGTCCCTATATTAATAGTGTAGCCCCTTATTATGTTAGTGTAGCCCCCCTTATTGTTATTATTGTACCCCTGTAACCCCCATATTGTTATTATTGTGCCCTTACATTATTATTGTTAGGTCGGCTAGGATTACATTGTGGCCCCAATAGGATTATATTGTGGCCCCATGGACTACTATATATAGAAGGAGGTTTTGTTCATTTGTATCATCAAAGAATTTTTCATTTATGTAATGTATTGGAGGTTTCCTCGAAGTGGCTCAAGCTTAAGGCGTTGATATTCTTTTCTTGAGTCAATACACATTGTACAATCATAAAAAATGAAAAATTTGTTGTGTATAGGTGATAAAAGTCTAAAACAAGTACTTTCTCCAAAAAGGGCTAAGAGGCATAGGCTTGGTGTTTTCAAGGAGATTGTAAAATTTAAAATAGCCTTAAGAGGCCTCTGGCAGTTAGAAAGAGGAGCAACGTTTTAAATATGCCACCTGCAAGACCACAAAGTAAAAAAGACAGTGAGAGAATTAGAAAGGGAAACAAACCTTATTAAAGTGGGTTTTCACTTTAATTTTTATCAAAGGGTATAAAACAAACTCAACAAGGAATCTTCCCTTTATCATTTGGAGTTTTGCAAACACAGTGAGGGTTTTCAGAATTTTCAAACAGAGTCCTCGGCAAAAAATTTCGGGCAATGCGCTCCTATAGGGTCGCGCTGCGCGCCTGTAGCCTCTGCCTGTGTATTTTTCCATTGAGCGTTGCGCGCCTGGAGAGTGATGCTGCACTCCTGGAAGATTCACCCTCCGTGCAGGAGAAGGGCACGACACTCGGTTCAGCCACCCGGCAGCGTTGCGCTCCTTCCATTGCCTGAGTCGCCCGCCCTGCAGCGCTGCGCTCCTACCATTGCTCCAGCCTCTGCACGAAGGCACGTTCAAGACGCTGCCCACAGCACTGCGCTCCTGCCACTACTCCAGCCTTCTGCACGGCACTCCATTCAGCCACCCGGCAGTGCTGCGCTCCTACCACTTCTCCAAATGCTGAACGATAGCGCGTTAAGGCACCCGACTCCCTCGGTGTTGCGCTCCTACCACAGCGCTACGCTCTGGCCACAGTGCTAGGCTCCTAGCATTATTTTGCAGTTTTTTCCCGAATTCAAATTCAGACTGACCTGAGCTTGCCCACAAGCTTCTTGAGCCATTTGCTCTGTTGTGTTGCACTTCTAGAGGTATTTTCAACCTTTTCCTCCATATGCATGTCTTCCTAGAGATAAGGCAACTTAGAAATTTGAAATTCGGTTTAGGAAAGAGTAGTGAAATCTTAAAGAAGCCCTTGGCTTGCACACCGTTGATGCCTTGACCTAGCTAGGAAAATTCATCATCTTCTTTAGATCCTTTTCCACATCATTTCACTAGCAGAGTCATCCCTTTTAAACATTGTGAGGCAGGGGTAAAAAGAAAAAAATTTGAATAGGACAATGTTAACATTGATGAGTCAAGCCAAAGGCCTAAAAAGAAGCCAAATAAGGGAGGGATGTCAAATAGGTTTGAGCCTATAAACACTAAAGAGCTAATAACCTCCCCTACTATTTTGACCTGTTTTCAAGAGTTGGGCTGCTATGAATTATGTAAAAAAGTACAAAAGCTCCAGAGTCACCCTCATTTGACCAAGCTCTTTGCCCTAAACCTTCATAAACATCAAGTATGCCTAGCCGGGGTAAAATTTGAGTTGACTCCATATGTTATCTCTAGGGCCACTAGAAAGCCTTGCATAGGAGAAAGGTGGTTCAAAAAAAATTATCTAGACCTAAGTCACTATCGCCCATTCTTGAAACCAAGTTTTTAAGCTGATTGTAAAACCATGTTCCCCTTCTCTCATCTATTAGACAAATATGCTCTCCTGATGAGGATCATCATGAAGTACTTCACCTGTGAGGGTAGGTTCTCCAGAGTCTATTCGTACCACATAAGGCTCCTCATGCACTTCACCAAAACCAAGCTGCTACACATGCCCTACTATCTATGCAAAATTATTGAGAAAATGGCCTCCATCATGCAGAAAAGGCCTCCCTACCAGCAAATGTCAAGACTTTTTCATCATTCCCTCATCAAAGTGATTGTCTCACACCAACTAGAACAACAAGGCATCCCCTGGGAGGGTTTCATCGCCCATGATGATTTCACAACTTTACAGCCCACTCCTCTGCAAATTCTACCATCATCATCTCAAAATCCTCCTCACACACCTCCATCACCTTCCACTGACCTAGGTTCATCTCCTTCACATGAATCATTTCCTCAAATAAACCTTCCTCATTTACCTTCCCCTAAGAAATCAGAAAATGAAGAAGGCAGTGATGGCCATGAAGAAAGTAGTTATGGCCATGAAGAAATCAGTAAGGAAGAGGATGATCAAAATGAAGAAAACATTCAAGGAGAGGAAGATAGTCACAAAAATGAAGATAGCCAAGAACAATGAGGGAAAGGATAATGAGAGTAAAGGGAAAAGTGAAGAAGAAAAAGGTAGCAGTGAGGGAGATAGACAAGAAGAAAATAATAAAGGCAATGACAAGGATGAATGTATTGATAAAGGTGAAAACAGAGTTGAAATCAGTGAGCCCCATAATGAGAAAAAGAGCTAAAACAGTGGGTCTCATGATGAAGAAAATGACACTGAGAATTCATATGAAGATAGTGGAGAGGAGTCATATGAAATCAATGAGGAAAACAAAAATGATAGTGACAAGAATGGAAAATATGGTCAAGAAACAGAGTTTAAAGAAGAAGAAAAGCAGAATGATGATGACCAAGGAGAGGCAGCCTCTCAAGGGGAAAACAGTCAACTAACCAAAGACAGTCATGGAAATGAAGATGTTCCCAACAAGGATTAGAGCACCTCTAACATTGCAAAAACAGGGAGGTCCAATCCTAAAGATGTTGATAGTGATGGTGGCATAAAATATAGTGAGGATGCTTTTCAAAGGGGCAGCCAAAAACAAGGTAAGGGAGATGCACACACAAAGATCATCCATGAGGAGAAAAACAGTCCTAAGCTCACTAGTGATCAAGCTTTGCAAGTAAAACTTGTTGCCCCTTTCACCTTTACCTATCAAAGAGGAGAGAGGCATGTGTTTGTTGCCTCCAAAGAGCAAGGGGCCATGCACTCCTCCTCAACTCCAATGAAAGACAAAGGCAAACAACAAGTGGAAGAGGAAGAGGACAATCATGAAGAAGAAAAAGAATTTGAGCTCATTCACATAGACAGTGAGAATGAAAATGAGACAAGAATAGTAAACTCTCTTCTACAAGACCGGAACACATAGATCAAAGACTTGGAATTTGAGTTAGAGAGATCTAAGGATCTCATTCACTTTTTGCAGATGCAGAACAAGCAAATGAGTGGCCAACTGGCCATATATGAAGCAAGGGCACTCAAGTATCAAAAAGAGGCTCAAAGGTCACAAGTGCAGTTGAAGGAATACATGGGCACCTATGAAGAAAGTGAGGATGAAAAGGGTCAAACTAGAAGGAGACCTAGGACCATGGGTCTAAGAAAAGCATTGGCCAAGCAAAGAGAGGAAGTATCGGCCCAAGCACAACGATTTCCCCTCACCGAACTCCTTGCCATGGAAATTGAGCATAACAGAGAAGCATGGCTTGAGAGAGCCAACCTACATCTAGAGGCCAAACTGGAGAAGGCCAACAAATACTTGAGCTTGCAAAGGATAATGACTGAGCATTATAAACGAAGAAATCACTTTGCAAGGAAAAAGCTCAAAACTGCCCAAAATGAGGGCCCGACACCAAAAGATGAAAAGTACCAAGCTAGGCTTGGTATTTTGGCCCAAGTTTCTCTGCCAGACTCCAATGACCCATGAGGCACCTACCTACCAAATTTGAGGCAATTTGGACAACTTTTTGTTTTTTTCCAAATTTTGACCCCTAGGAGCGCATCACCCCCTGTGCTGTGCTTTTTCTCAGGGAATCTTCACGAGGATATGTTTACATTTTTGGATTCCCCGTCACTAGATGAGTATACTCACCAAATGTCAGCTCAATTGGAGTTGTTTTGACCCCCCAAAAGGGTCAAAAACACTCATTTTTTCACCTTTCTGCCCACTTTCCTTAGCATGTGTTGCGCTCCTGGCAGTCTTGGATTTTCCACTTTTTTGGAAACTTAAAAGGTCATATTGAAGATGTAAAGGTATATCTGGAAATTATACTTTCATAGCTTTCCAAGGAGCCATCACGGAGCCTTTTCCGACATTGGGAAGGCCGCCAAAACACCACTGCAAAAAGGCCTACTTTGGTGCTGCGCTCCTGGCAGAATTTCAGAGTTCCACATAGTGTGTTGCGCTCTTGTAACTTAGTGGAAAAAATGTGCGTTTGGAAAGTTTTCTTAGGCATTTCAGGCCCAAAAGTCAATTTTATTTCCTCTTATAGTCGGAAAAGATATTTTATTTAGATATTTTTGTGCCTTGGGCTTTGCAAAGCCTCAAGGACAAGTTAGGATATTTCTCTTAGGCCAATAGGCTTCTAGGTGCTCTAGTAGGCTCTCCTCTCCTTATTTTTTATATAAGGCATGAGGATTCATTGTAAACAGTGGGGACTTTATTTTTTTAAAATAAATGCATGGTTTTATGAGCTTGGAGAGGAAAATGGTTTTATGAAGTAAATGAATGGCTTGTGTGGCTTGATGTTGGAGAAGATTGCTTGCAGGATTCCATGGCTTGGTGAATGGTGATGTTTTCCTAACTTGTTAATGTTTTCTTGTCCTCATTTTTTTTTATTCTTCTTGGTTGTTATAGATCATAAAAGTATAGGTTGAGATATGCTCATGGAAGCACCTCAAACCTCCTGTTTGCTATAGCTTTGATGTTTTCCTCTTTTAGTCATCTTAAGGAATTCTTGACTGCTCCTTAGGCCACTAAAACTTGTTTTTGTTTCATGAATGGTTAGTATGCTAGCTTATGAATATGATTCATGGTATGCCTTGCTTATTTAAATTTTTCAAAACCCTATCTTGAAGCTTTTCTATGGAATATTGATTGATTAGGTTAAGACAAAGAGGCCTTGTTTCGATCTTTCCCTTTGCCCATGCTTACCAACTTGTTTCACAGTTCCTGATAGTTTTATATATGTTGTTTAGGATTTCCCTCTCCATATATTGAGTTTTTTGTTTATCTTATGTGTTTTCTCAAAAATCTGAAGGTGAATTTCTAAGTTAGGAGTTCTAATGCTTCTATGTCTCACCGGAATGTTAATCTTACATGTTTATCAGTTTGAGTGTTGTTCATAGAGATTAATGGTTTGCCCTACCTCGTGAGTTATTTCTTTCAGACTATATATGTTTAAGATCTCTTAGTTTTTCCCAAACTTAATGTTCATTACACGTCATCATCACCTAAGGATCCATTTACCTTACTAAATCGGCCCTGCAATACACTGTGATTCATCATTTCGACACCCTCAACTTCATCTGACCCCATAGCCCTATTGATTTGACAACCTCTCATTCCACCTATCCTACTTAGTCATCTTACCCCAACCCAAAAGAAACAAATAAATTACACTTAACAACTAGCATAAAATCAATCATCCGAAGCGAACAAGTTCACATCCTTCACACAACAAAGAGAGCCCTCTCTGAGTTCAGGAAGGCTAGGTCCTAGGACTCCAAAGACTGGTATGATGTTACCCTGTCATTTGGTTACCCAATCTGCCAAATCACGGGACCCTAACACTTTCCTTGAAGATGTGGAGGAACTATCTTCTTGGAAGAATATTTGTTCTAATGAGTGATCACAGTGGGTTGAGATACTTGTTTGACCAACCTAAATTTAATGATAGGCAAGCTAGATGGTTGGATACCTCAGCAAATTTTACTATGAGATCAGGTGTATCAAGGGAAAGGAGAACATGGTTGCAGATGATCCTAACGGGAGAATACATGTGAATCATACATCAACTATGGTTTTAGGTGTGACAGACTTGCAGGACCATATCTAGCATGCAGGGAAGCATGATGACAGTTACTAGAAGCTTAAGCAAATGATACAACATTAGGGAAAAAGTGATGAATATGTGTATTATTGTCTCACTGAATATCACTCGGTCATATTCGAGAATAAGAACTATGTGCTTGATGAAAATGAGTCGAAGAAGCTTATGTTGAGGGAGATTCATGTCAAGCCATATATTGTTCACTTGGGATATCAGAAGACATTGAAAACAATCAATAATTTCTATTATTATCCGAATCTCAAGAAATAGGTGACTTATTTTGTTGCTAGTTTCCTTTATTGTCAACATGTAAAGGATGAATGTAAGAACCCAATTGGTTTGTTGTAGCCAATTCCAATTCTAGAATGGAAATGGGAGTTCATTTCCATGGACTTCATTACATGTTTGTCGAGGACATAGAGACAACATAACTTTATTATGGTTTTGGTTGATAGATTGACCAAGGTAGCTCACTTCATTGTAGTAAAGTCTACTAATTTAGTTAGTGGCATAGCTCATATCTTCATCAAGGAGATAGTAAGGTTGCATGGTGTTCCCAATAAAGTTATAACTGAAAAATATGTCAAGTTCACTTCTAGGATTTGGAAGGATTTTTCTGCAAGCTTGGGGACAATGTTAGCCTTAAATACAACTCATCATCCATAGACACATGGACATACATAGAAGGTTAAAAATATTCTTGATGACATGTTGAGGATGTTTGTCATAAACCAACAAAGGAGGTGGGAGGAGTATCTTCTTCTGATAGAATTTGAATACAATAATGAATATCAAGAGTCCTTAAGGATGAGTTGATTTAAGGATCTATATGATTGTAATTTTAATAGTCCCATCAGGTCGAGTGATCTAGTAAACAAAGTGTCGATCGAACTAGACATGTTGGTAGAGATGGAGTACGAAATGGAGGTTATCAAGAAGAATTTAAAGGAAGAATAGGATAGGAAGAAGAATTATGTAGATCAAAAAAAATATTTCAAGGAATTTAAGGTTGGGGATCATATGTACTTATGCATCATTCCAAGAATATCTCCTTGAGGATTGGATCATGTGCCAAGTTGGAACCTTGGTATTGCACGAATTTTGACATCTTTGAGAGGATTGGACGAGTGGCCTACAGACTTGCATTATTTCCAAAAATGAAATTCCATGATGGTTTCCATGATTCACTGATTAAAATATATGTGAAAAACGTTGATCATGTGATTGATTGGTTTGTTTTCCAAGTTGAACCAGAAAGAAAATTCCATCCAAAATATTAGTGCATTGTATATCGAAATATTCTCATGCTCCATAATCAAGAAATCGTGCAAGTTAAAGTGCAATGGATGCACTTTGGGCCTGATGAAGCTACATGGGAGATGGTCACTACAAGGAAAAGGCTCTCTAGCAGATTTTTTTGAGGAACCCCTTATAAAAATACCCCATACATCTGTTTCTAGTGGAGGTATCTAGAGGAGGTTGGTGAGCGGAGGTTTTTGCAGATGTTTTGTGTCTGGTGCACTTATCATCATAAACCGCACCAGTGCGTTCAACAAGAGAAAGCACCAGTGCACACAAATAATTGGCACACTAGACACTGTGCGCTCCATACACACCCGCCCGGTGCGTCTTAGTACTGTAGCGCATCGGTGTTTTACAGCTCTTCCGCACTGGTGCATCATAAAACACCGCGCCAAAACATAAACTGCCCGGTGCGGTCTTACAAAACCATGCCAATGCGCCTATAAAACCCTGCGCACCGGAATAGGGTTAAATAAAACCTCACGCGAAACAGGTATGTCATTGGAATATCATTTCTAAGAAGGAAAATTTATTCTGTAAAGTGCGGTATTGGAGCAGCGGAGGGTTCGAATAGAGGGCAAGAATTTTTCTGAGGAGATGAGGGTTTGAAAAGACGAAAGTTCGAATTTCAGTTGAGAAGTTTATCGTAGAGAAAAAGAGTGATTCAAATAGAAAGATGGAAAAATACAACAGGGATGACAGGGTTAGGCTTAGGTCCCATGAGAAGGGGGGAATTTCGAGGGATGGATTCGCTAATAGGTTTAGGAGGCCCTCTGATTCCCATGATTATCATAAATATTACGAAGAGAGAGATGATGCTGAAAAGTATTTTAACAAGGAAGATAGCAGATCGAGAGAGGGACATAGGGAGCACAGGCATTCTGCAAAGGATGAAAAGGTGAAGGATAGAGCAAGCCATGGCAGCAACAGAAGCAGCAGAAGGGACGAAGATGATGATAGGCATAGAAAGGAGAAAGATGGCAGGAGGATTAAAGATGACACTTACAAGGATGCAGATGGCTACAAAGCTCGACAGGGAACAAAAGGAGAAAATATTTATGAAAAATATGAGAAGGGCAGTCGAGAAATCTCGGTTGAGATCGGCAATAGGGTTAAGAGGCCTGGTCACGAGGGTAAGTATTTTCTTGATCGTGGCAAAGAGCATTCGGTTTAGGTCGGAAATATGGTTAAGAGGTCCCATGATGAAGAAAGGGAGAGCATATTT
Organism: Pinus albicaulis; assembly: GCA_034641835.2. Classification (NCBI taxonomy): domain Eukaryota; kingdom Viridiplantae; phylum Streptophyta; class Pinopsida; order Pinales; family Pinaceae; genus Pinus; species Pinus albicaulis. Next base: position 124,486 of record JAXQQM020083772.1, on the reverse strand, counting down.
GATGGCAGATAAATACCTTTCAACGCTCTGGCGACTAGCAAGGTGAAACGGTCGTTCGAAAGTAAGGATTCCTATTCGCTAAGGGATGTCAAAGAGAGATCAATTGAGTCTCTTAAACGGGCTAAGAGATCACATGAAGGTAACGATTCTCATTCTTACAAGGATGGCAGGGAAATATTTGACAGTAGAGAAAGATCAATCGAGTTAGTCGATAAAGCCAAGATTAACCATGAAGGGAAGGATTCTCAGTCCCTTAAGGACAGCAAAGAAAGATCAATTGACGTTGTTGATTGGGTTGGTAGGTCCCATGAAGGGAAATATTTTCATGTCTATAGGGATATTAACAAAATGTCAATCGAGGTTGTTAATAGGGGTAGGAGTTCTCGTAAGACAAAGGATATGAATCCTTATGATGAAGAAATGGATGGCAGGTCTCGCAAGCGACGAGAGCGAGAGCATGATAGTGAGGGAAGGAAAGATAAGAGTGACAAATGAAATAAGTTTACAGAGGATGATACCAAAGATGATATAAAGAAAAAAGGAGAAAAGAGGAAATTGGATGCCAAGATGGAGGAGGAACTTACAAATGAGCAAGCAAATCATGGGTCAGCAAGAAGATCATGGGGCACCTTTTCTTGTTGCAGGTTATGGAAAGGTTCAATTTTATTTTTCTGAAAAGAAATGGCCCAAAGGTTTTCACAGCAAAATGTACATTTCCAACATGTCTAATTTTGGTGTACACACCTAAAATTAACTTCAGTGCCTTAACTGCAAATCGGTGCTAATGTAAAGATAACTGCACCGGTGTGTTTTCGTTACTGTGCACCGGTGTCGTGTTATCAATGGACAGACCGGTGTGGTGCTATTAAGTGACGCACCAATGATGAATAATTGCAAATAAAAAAAGCGCAAATCTATTTTATTTAAGTGAAAAAAAAATGGTAAATTGAAAAATGGGCGACAAAATATTTTCAAAAATCTAATTTCATAAAAAAATTCTTCAAATACTAAACACTTTTCATTATTTCACTATTTTTGTGAAAAAAAACAGCGAAAGTTTTGCAGGAGACATACCTGGAGCAAGAGAGCACGAGAGCACTATGGAGCAGCGAAATACGTTCAAACAGAAGTATTCAAATAATCAGAATCCAAACCTCTGGTGATTCAAACCCTGTAGCATAGAATTTCAAACGATCTCGTGATTAAATTTGATTATTTTTTTACTTTTCCTGTAGTCTTTTACAAGGTAAGAAAAAAAATTCAATTTTTTTTTCATTGTCAAAAACAAAAACAAACAAACAAAATCCATTTTTACCCTAAACCCTTCATTTTTTTGTTTATGCACTTTCTTCTCCCTATTTCTATGATTTCAGAATTGGGCTTTTCGTTTTAGATTGACCTCCAACCCACGAGAGGACTTGCATAGTCGGATCCCAATCCATATTGGCCCTTGCGTGAATTTTTGAAAAAAATGGATTTTTTTTATTAGTATGCCCTACGTAACCTAGAGCACAGGTGCGTTGTATTATCCCAACGCACAGCGCAATTAATGTGTAATAAAAAATTTAAAAGCAATTTTTTTTAAATTAGTGCGCCATATCTAAAATAGGGCACTAGTGCACTAGGTTACGAGGCGCGCACCGATAACGTGCTATTTCATTATGGCGCACTGCGAACGTGTTGTTTCGCAAAAAATTATTTTATTGTGTTAATTAATGCACCATGTAACATATAACGCACCACACCAGGTCTCCTAGTTGACATAGAGAACCGTATGGCGGTCCCTTGTTTTCGTAGGGCATTTATGCTACAAAAACTAACACTGGACGATTTTTATTATTTTCTCTGTGTTAATTGGTGTGGTGGTTAACATGTAATGCACCGGTGCTCCTTGTTGACATGGATCACCGTATGGTTTATTATACTATTTGTGCGGTGCATTTATAAGACCCCCACGCGCCGACGTCGGTGCATACAACATGAAAGGCGCACCAGTTTCTTGAGATTTATTTTTTACCTGAAAAGTTGATAATTTATTTATAAATATATTAATGAATGATATGGTATAGGTTTTAGATTGATAAAGAAATGACTGACAAGAGATCAAGTAACAAAATACTGATAGCACATCAAGAAAACCAAAAAAGGCAAGTTCTTTGTAAATTCTTTATAAAAATATTATTTTTGAACTATATGTAAGTTTAACTAATATGTATTGTTTACTGTGTATCATGAAGAGCCACAAAATGACGAAGCTTGATAAGATTATTTCTAATCTAGGACTAGAAGAGCGTAAAAGCTTAATGGAAAAATTGCAAAAGGATGAATCAGGTGAATGAAAAAATACTATCGATCCAATATGAGTTTCTTTTTTTAATTTTCATTAATAATATACTTTAAATTAATAGATAACATGTGTCAAGCAGTCTATTAATTCACATCTGTTTAATGTTCTACATGGACCAACAACTCAAAAAACAAATGTTGTTCTAAGAAAATAAAAAAATTGAACATGCAAATGAAAATGAATTGCTCCTTATCTCATCTGGAGTGGTGTTGGAGATTAACGAAAGGGGGAAAAGCTTTTACAAAAGTTTGATGGATCTAGCAGAACGAATGTATAGACTCTATTTCCACTTACAATACAAAATTCAATCCAATGATTCCAAGAACCAAATTTTATCTAAACTACAGAAATATTTTCCAGAGAATTGGTCAATGAAACATGTCAGAATTTTAGTAGCAAAAACGTACAACAACAAAAAAGAAGGAATGAAAAAGTAATATTCCTTTAAATGTTTGTCTAGAATTATTTATAAATATCACTTTTGTTATATTTACTTTTCATATATCAATATAAAAATTAAATAGTTTATTGTCACGTTAAATTTTCAGGAAGATTATGAAAATCTCAAAAGATGAATGAGCTTATATCAGAAATATGCCAGCAGGAATGTCCAAAAAGGTGTACAAGGAGATGGTCAAAGAAATGGAAAAAATTGCATTGCAGGAGGAGCCATCTTAACAACAACGTGCTTCAAATGTAATATGTAATCATTGAATTTTTCGATCATTAGGTACAATAAATAAACAATTTAGCATTAAATATTAATTTTCAATTATTTTCTTGCAGAAAAGAAAAGAAAATGGAACCCATTCAGCACATAAAACAGGACGACAAGAAAGAAAAGGGTTGATATCTATGTTTGTGAGTAATTTTTACTTCCTTATAACAACTTAACTAGATTTCATTTTTTTATTTTTTAAGTTGTTTTACAAAAATCATCATTGAATGTCTTCAAACAGGTGCCAACATACAAAGAAGAACCATCAAATGAATTGATTGAAATTGGGTTAAATATGGGTTGTGAGTATATGTTGGCATATCAGAAATTCCTTGTGGAATTTGTAAGCATCTATCGATCTTGTTTTACTTAGCTCCATCAATAATTAATAGAACAAAAAAATATTTTATATTAAATATATGATTTTTTATGGGGTATAAAACTTTCAAGAAACAAAGTATGGAATTGTGCCAACAAAAGAAATTTTGAAAGATGGCATGGTACATGGTTTTGAAAGAATGTGTATAGTTTGTGAGTCAATTTTTGCTATGGTACGTCATTTTTCTTTTCAATTTACATTGATGTATATTATTTAATATTGCAATTTTCATTATTCTCACCAATGTATATACACTCATTTCAGTTTATTTTTATGTTTGTAGATGGAAGGTGAAGAAGAAGAAAACAATCAACACCGTGAACAAAACATTCCTAAAAATAACCCAAGTCATGGAAGTAGCTCTAGTAGTGACAACAGTTCAAGCGAAGAATGATGATCACTATGTTTGGATATCAAAGCAAGGCGTTGTATTTTTTGAAATATTTTTCTGTGAAATCAGACATTTTGTTTAATGTAATGGACATAGTGTCCCAATTGAAAGACAAAGGGATACCAATAAATGTTCCATTTTTATGACAAAGATTGTCTTATATATATATATATATATATATATATATATATATATATATATATATATATATATATATATATATATATATAATCATAAAATATTTTTAATTTATTCTATTGCGTTCTCCATTGTCGTTCTCAAATGCACTAATAAAAATTTAATTCATATGAATTTTGTTATAAGATATATATATGTTGACTTTTGACAAATAATGAATTTTAAAAAGCCACAATAATTATGATATGATATAACAAATTAATCCAAACATCACATTCAAATGCATTAATAAAAATGTAATTAATATGAATATTGTTATAAGATGTATCAATTTTGATGAATAATGAATTTAGAAACAAGTAATAATTAAACGTCATTGTGTCGATGTTTATAAAAAATACAAAAATGCACATCAAAAGTAGTTATCAGACACCTAAGCATTTATGTTATACTACATCGGCATAAGCTTTCTACGAATGGTATGGAACTTCAGGACAAATAAAAAAACCAATTAAAAATCTCAGTGTGTTTGTGCAATACTGCGCACCAATGCTTTTATGTGAGACTACGCACTGGTGCATTTGTACGACACACACCGGTGCGTTGAAATCTTAGTAGCACACCGATGAAAAAAGAATCCATAATACCCTCCGGCCACCAAGTTTTTTTAGTTGTGTTTAATTTCCATTAAAAGCTCCGCCAAAACCTCTGTAACCATAAACAGATGTTGTAGCAAATGTTTTTTTGACAATTATGGCCAATTTTATAACACTAAAAACCTCCTTTATAACCTCCTCTAGAGGGTATTTTCCTTGTAGTGGGTTTATCAAATGTGGGCTATGTATCCTTATATATTCGTTGGTTGAGCGAATGTATTCCGATGTATTTGTTGATGTTTTGTTTTGATTATGTATATATATGCATATGTATGTTGTAAATACCACATCAAGTTGTGTTATAAAGCTGAAATAAGTGGTATGGTGTTCATGGTATGTTTGTTATGTCTTCAGTAGATGGATATTATGTAAATGTTGCATCAAGTTGTGTTATAAATATCCATGGACAATATTTTTTTTCTGGTATATAAGTTTCATTGAACACCAAGGATAATGTTCCCCCAAGGGAGATGGGTTTGTAATAGCCCCTGGTTGATTTTACATGTAACTAATATAAGAACAGGGTCATGGGACACATACTCGAAGTTGAATGGTAAGTAGAAACATAGTGATGGGAATTAATTTTGTTTAGTTAATGGTTCTAGAAATTGGAAAAGAAAAAAATGTCATTAATTGGAATTTATTTATGAAAATAAAGGAAAATAGGAGAAAATGGAGATGAGGAGTAAATTGAAGAGAAAAAAGAGGAAAATGAAGAAAATAGAGGCATCAGTAATAAAAACACATCACAGAGGATCAATTGATGGATTTTGTCAGTTTTGGCTCTAAATCTCTCATTTAATTCACTCTCTCTCATACATTGTATTACACTTAGAGTATTCTTGGAGCCAGTATTCACATTGATTGGAGAAAGAAGGAAAATGAAGCAAGGAAGCACAAGGATACATTGATATCAATAAGTACAACTAGATTACTTATAGGTAATAGGTTACATGTATGATATACTTATTGATTTTTGGATACATGGTATATGCATGTGATTATCTGGTTATGTGTTTTCATTAGCATGGAGGATTGCTTGGATTGACCGTGATTTGAGCCTTTCCATTTCCTAGTTATCCATGGCATTATGGGTTTTCCCACTTGCTTGTTTTTTGATGGGATCTTAGTTTTTTCATATTATTTTGGGTTGGAACAAACTCTCTAGAGCCATGGAATAGCTTGGGTTGAGTTACTAGTCCTGGAACCTAGGTTTGGACAAGCAGTCTAGAGCCTTTTGTCAATTGAGTTATTGGTCCATAGAGCTGTGTTAGACAAAAGCTCTAGATCCTTGTGATAGTTTTGGGTTTAGTTACTAGTTCCTAGATCCTTGGAAAACTTAGGTAGAGACTGATATGGTTATGTTTAGTGATTTCCAAACCCTAAAAGTGGAATCATTGTGGTTGAGGGTTGAGGTGGTTTGGCCTCTAGAAGCCCTGGTTGTTTTTGTATGAATCTATTCCATGAGATCCCACATTCATGATTAGAAAATGGAACATGGGTGATTGGCTAAAAGAAATATTTGGTTTAGCCAATCTATCGTCAGGTGGTATGTGGAATTCCTTGACTTGGTTGTCATTTTCATATGTTAATATGAGGTATTTTCCTATTGTGATTTTTGAGCACTTGTGTTTGTTATCATGTTGACGTTTATGGATAGATTTCCATGGTTTATATGTTGGTTATTAGTTGGTTATATGATGTATTCCTTCTATGGCTCTTATCATGTTTTTATATATTAATGAATGGCTAGTGAATCCATGGGCTAATAAGTGTTATTACAGCTATGTGGAGAGGGCATAGAGGCTTCTTGATGATTCTATGGTGAGCTTATTAACTCGGTAAAATACATATATTTATGACCTACAGGTATGATCCAAGTGCATATTGGTGGCCACCCACCTATTCCACCTGTTATGCTCCTATACCAATAGGTGTCATATATCATGATTGACTTGATGGGCTATGTAATATGTTCATACCTTTTCTCGTTGCAAAGGTTTTCCATATTGTCAAAAAAATCAAAAAATTCAAAAAATGTAAAGAGGGTATACCCTAAAAGAAAAATCAAAGGGTGAAAAGAATAAAATGGCCAAAAAGTGAAAGAAAATGAACCCCACTAAAATAAAGGGCAAGAAAAGTGTGCAAGATTAAATGCCACTACTTTTTGCTCTTATGTAATAAACAAATTGTGTGCAACTTGTAACTTATGTCACAATTGGTGAACAATCAAACAGCTTAAGCTTGGCTAGTTCATGTTTGAATTTTATGTTTTAGAGATAGAGAATAAAATTTGACCAAACTATTTAATCTTGGCAGATAAGTAGATAGGTAGAGTAAATAAAAGGAGCTCAACAGCTTAATCTCAGCCCTTGGATGTAATAAGGTTAGACTCAGATAGATTTCTACATGTAAAAGAAAAGAAAGCATGATAAGGGTTTGCCAGTCTAAGTGCACCCTAATAAAGAGGAAAAAATGCTAGGTTAAAGTAGGTAGGGTAGGTAGATGATGTTGTAGAATTACATGTGATGGATATTGACTTTAAATGTGTTAATCTTTACTTTCATCACAAGTGCAAAGCAGACATTACACTAAAGTAATTTCAAGCAAAACAATGTCAAATGATTAACTTCCCTTTTCATTTTTCCCTAAAAAATTTCACTAATTTCCCCTAAGTACCAAGGCATTTGAAAATTAGAGGGGCCCAGAGAATTTCTCTGACTTCTGGAGGGACCAGACCCTCGACCCAATAATTTAAAAGCCTAAGTACTTAAAACCATCCATAAGTCATTCATTTACTTCCATAAGTATTTTCCTAAGTAAAATTCTATTTTACTTAGGAAAAATGCACAATATCCCATAAAAACCTTTTTTCATTCGAGCCTAAGTTAAATACACAATCCTAATGTTTTATACTTAGCGCTTTTTTCATTCATTATCACATATTAACTTTTAATTTATATTATTTAAGTCTTCTATAAAAATCTACCCATTCTCGTATTACTATAACTATATAAAATCCCCAAATTTTACATATCCCTCCCCTTGGTTAAAATATAACCATAATACAACATTATTTTAAATAAGGATTAATTAACCCCCACGGTTAATTAACAACTTTCTCAACCAATCACGTTGCTCCCGATATAATTAAATAACTTTTGATTGTATTGGGCCCGCCCTCATTAAACACTCGTCACCTCGCCTCCTCGATAGTCGTCTAATCAAGCCCACCCACATCCAACGACTGTCGTCGATATCGCATGACCCTCCACGACCAAACATTAGCGTGCGATCACGGAGTGGTTTCATGAACAGTACCCTGCCACGCGTCAAAAAGCCTATGGAATCACTGGCTCTTGGCTAAATACCGCTTGTCCCCAAAAGAAGTGTGATATCATACCGCTTACCGCCCTCTGCATATGACAAAACGTCATTTCCCATGCACGTCATCCGCCTAAATGACAAAACCCCCCGCCAACCTTGACTTTGTTAATAAAACAAACAAAACATCATTTTCATTATTCTGTGTTGCGACCAGAGTTCCTGTGCAAAGAACATTGAAGTCAACTGTAAACGATTTTTATCCACCACCTTGCTAAGAAATTTGCAGCCGAACCTGTCCAGAACCTGTCAACCATTGCCTGCACCTGTTTTCGCATTATTCACAGGTATTTAATCATTTTCTGCCGAAACCCTGCAAGTCTCAATTTTATACTCTAATTTCACAGAAAAAGATCAAAATAGAGTATAATTCGGTCTTTTTTTTACCATCTAAGCTCCCAGACCTGTACATGTTGCCAATTTTACACTGAAAACCTAAATTCCTTTCTGAATCCACAAGAACCAGAAATGGAAACCCCTGTGGCTTTGACTGTTGCACCCCTGAATGCTCCCCACAAAGATTTAGACTATCTGTCTCTAGCGGATAGGGACTTCCAGATACAAGACCTCACCTTTAGCGAAAATCCCCTGAAAATCTTTTGCCAATGTAGAGATAATTACCTGAATGGCTCTGATATTTTTAGACTGTGGGAATCCAATCTTCCTATGTATTTTCTACCCTCAGTTCATGTTTTTCCTGAAATAATTTATCACTGCCATCCCAATTATGACCCTAATCAACAAGCAGTTATGTCCCCAAGTCAAACCATTCCTTTTCCAATAACTGCTCAATCCATCAATGAAATGTTACAATTTCATCGCGGTCAAGCTCTGACTCCCCTTTACATGGGAGATTTACTTGAAAAATCCACAAAATTATCCCAAGAAGAACTGAATCGCCTTTGTCAAACTTTCATGCTACAAGAACATCAACCCAAAGGCCCCCCTCCTTATGGACATAAATTTTTCACAGAGATGGGTAGAATTATAGTGGATATGATATCTTTAATAATGGGATTCAACATTAGTGAGTACGTTGATGAAATAACCCTAGTGTTGTTATCAATTTTTACTCTTGGACAGCCACCTGCTGTCAAATATGACTTTGCCTCTTACATTGCTGACAAGATTCATGACCATTTCATGAGACTAGAAGATGAAAGAGTTTTCAAATACTCCACTTTTATATACCATCTTATGCTCTATTATCAGTCAGAGAATTTCCCCTTCCCTGTCATGAAACTTGACACCAAAGGAAATCCAAGGTCTGTAATTTTCCGGTCTACAGTCTTCCATAGTTCCTTTGAATCCCCTTACTCATACAATGAATTCATTGACCTATTTGTTCACCCAACAACCACCTTATTAACAGGAGTTTCCCCTCCTAGGATTAATAGTGATATGAAGAAAATCCTCCAGCTCTCCAAGCAATACAGGATAGGTGATTGGTACCTATACAAAAATCATACAGAAATTAGGATATATGGATGTGAGCTCTGCCCTTTCAAGCTACCAAAGTATGTTCCAATGAGGCTCTTTGCCTTGGAATATTTTAGGAAAATAATAAATTCAGACTTGGTCCATTTTTATAATGCCAAGAAGAAAGCTCAGCGTAGAATCAAGAGTCAGTTAGGCCCTTTTATCTGTAATAGTAGAGATGCATGGAAAGAAGCAGAAAGAATTCTGGAAGATTATCTTAAACTGCAAAAGAGTTTTCGGTGGGTACCATATGACCCTAACAGCTTTATATGTGATAGAATAATGAAGAACAAATTGTCACCATACATTCACCATAGGATTCCAAAGATTGAACAATTTGAAAACATTGATGAATGGATGGAAGGGACCCTAGTAGAAAAGGATAGTGAACAGGTCAATGATGAGAATGTTATGAAAGATCTTGAGAAAATACTTGACCTGGATTCTTTTGGGCAGGTACAAAGATCAGGGATTGGTCCCTCCTCTGCTGGAACCTCTCAGCAACATTCACAGGAAATTAGCACACCAGCAACAACAACATCCAAAGGTAAGGAAAAAGAGACCAGTACGCAGGCCACAGAGAAATTCACGATGTCGTAGCATCCTGAAACTTCCAAGTGACAGGCCCAAATGTAGACTTCTCCCACTCAGGTCAATATGGCAGAAACTCCAATCTTGCAAACTCCCCTAAATGAGGAAATAAGTAAAAAGAGAGACAGTGAAACAGCTACCCCTACCAGTAGACCTTCAGAACAGCCTGGTACCAAAAGGCAAAGATTAAATCCTCTCTCAGAAGAAGAAATTGTTGAAGAAATCACTGATATTCAGAGGAAAGAAGGAGTAGACAGCCAGCAAACATTCCCAGTCAGTGGGACATCTACCAACTCACAGAAAAAGGAGTTAGAAAGACAACAAAGTGAAGAGGTATCATCCTTCAGGCCACCAGTGAAGGACGCCTGGGATATCAAGAAGACATTTATAGACATAAAAGCCAGAAATGATACATTAAGACGTCAAGTTTATAATCAATATTTGAAGATGGCGCCCACAAATCAACAGAGATTAATGTTAGCCTATGACATCAAGGAAGGTAAAATGATAATGATTCATTTCAAGCCTAAAGTGCAGCAGCCTCAAACAGCAGCAGACAACCTTAGAACCAATTTTGAGGTTATGGTAAAGGATATTCATCATTTGGATCAGATTGAATTACATAAACAAACTAGAGAAATGACTTATTCAACCTTGACTGGCAAGGGAATGATAGCCCAAAGATTGAAAAATTATTTGGATAACACAACTGCACAACTGCATCTGGAAAAAGCTTCCTCCCAAGCCAAAGATAACAGAATAAAGACTTTAGAAGAAATAATTATTGGATTGGGTCATGATCCCAAAGATATTAAGGCTACAGAAGCCTTAATCCAAAAGAAATGCGATGATATTCTGCCCTAAGGAAACAACTAACGCTGTCACCTTCAAGGCATCCATAGACTGCTGAGGTCATAAAGCAAAAATCTGAAGAAGAGCTAATGGATTTGCTCTTAAAAATTAATGAAAAACTAAATGAGACTGAACAAGAACTTGAAAAATCATTGAAGGAAAAGCAGGGAGAGTCAACCTCTCAGCCTCCCAACGTGATACCAGTAGTCTCAACAGCACTCCCTTCTACAACACTAGCACCAAACATCCCAGCAGCCACAGCAGAAGTGGTCACAGGTACAACAACAATAGGGCAGTCAGCAGGACTAGCACAGGGCAACACTGCCAATTTGAGCATTGAGGGACTAATAAAATCAATGGAGGAATTGAAGCTCCAAGTTACAGAACTCTAGAAAGTAAAGAAACAATTTACTACCTTGGAACAAAAGTATGATCTCTCAAAGATAAATGTTGCAGAAAAAACAAGAGAGATCAACAGGTTAGAAAAATTGGTGAAAGCATTAGAAAAGGATCTCACATTGGAGAAATCTTTGAACGAAATCAAGGAAATGCTTTGGGACAACATTACTCAATCAATAAATGATGTCTGGCCATCAATACAAATAATGTATGAGCAAAATGATTTAGTTAAACTGGCTCTAGAAGAAGTTCAAAAGGCAAGGGCAGAATTAGGAAAAATGCCTGAAGAAGCCAACGAGCTCATACAGTTTTTAAATACCAAGAACAAATATTAGCTTGAAAAGCTGGGCATTCAAGATAGAACAGGGACAATTTTGGAAGTAAAAAAGGTTTTTACTAAAATAAATCTGATGCAAAACTTAGAAAGAAGGTGTCATGATATGCAGGAAGAAATCAATGCTTTTATGAAAAGATTTGATATTTTGCAGAGTAGAGGGTTGCCAAGTCCTTTAGTTTCTCATGATAAACTAATGAGTCATAAAAACTATGTTGAGAAATTGAATAAGTATGCAGACAACCAGGCAAGTCCATCGACAAGTTCATCAGCAGCAAAAGTGTTTCCTACAGGAAAAATTCTTTATGACAGTCTAGAAAACTTGTTTTATCTCGAACATGAGGTAAAGCACTTATTTCCAATTCAACCTACCTTTTTCAGATACACAGAAACTGATGAGACCCTGATAAAGCTTCAAAGAACCAGAATACCAGAAGCACAATGGTAGGAATACATGTTGGACATTTTGTAAAAAATATCCTTGGATGAATTTTGGATATTTACTACAGTAAGTAATGGTAAAAGGATAAACAGAGATCAAACAGGTCAAAGTGTATCAGTGCAGATAAAGAGTATCAGTAAAAATATGGAAGCCAGTGAAGAGTTACCAAAGAAGACAGCAACAATCCAAATCATCGGGCCTGCCTTCTAGCACACTCATAAAAATAGGAACAACACATCGGTTTACCTTTTCTCCTATCTACGAGACTATCTATCTCTATTTTCTTGTAACGTATTCATGAGTCATCCTAAAATATATCTCACCCTGTTAGGAGATATTTTTTGTGATTTTTTGTATAAATACTCCCTCAATTAGAGTATTGAGGGGTGGATTCTTAGACTTTGTTGTAATATTGATTATTTTGGAATAAAGTGTTGTTGGAAAAATTTTGCATGGCTAGCTGGATAAAGAATTGATGCAAAGGACTTTTCACAGGATTCTTGAGTCAGACACCGGATCAATAAGTCTTATATACCTTATGTTTTAAAGTTTTTTAATTTATTATACCATCTATGTTTCATATCTGAATGATAACGAAAAAGAATAATTCAAAAAGTGCTCAAGTGCAATCTGTTTTCAATCGTTGTTATTCTTAATGTTTTCTTCTAAACTAGTATGAACAATGAATTCTTAATTGCTCATGTTTCCTAGTTTATTCATTTTGATTATTTGGTAAAGAATTCTTAATTTCCCTTTATTAATAAGCATTCAAGTTTCCTCTTTCGAATAGGTTGAAGGATTCTTAATTGCCCTTCACCCATTTTGAGTCCATTCCATTTATTTCAAGCCTTTAATTGTTCCCTATTTGATTACCTTGCCCTGTAAAACCATCTCTTGTTAAGAAACCAAATCCAGTTAAGCCATTTTCTTTGACTCCATTAGCCCAATGGCCTAAAATACTCAGTCCTACCCCTTTGTTTTTGAATTACACCACCCAAACATAATCAAAATCCCTAAAATTTCATAACTAACCTAATATCTTTCAAAACAAAGCTAAAAATTAAAGAGAGAGCCCTCTCTCGGTACATATTGGCTAGATTATGTACCTAAAATTTGGTTTGTGGTTACCTCGGACCCCTTTCCTCTTCCCAACAACTTCAAGGAAAATTTGAGTGATAACATAGTGGCGACTCCACTGGGGAACTGAATAATTTTCTTGTTACTATTGTTTACTTTATAAACTACAGACGGAGCCTGAAGTTAGCCAGGTAGCCTTTGAAATGCTCTTGCTTTGCAATTGTATAAGTAAATGAATGTTGCTTCAGTCTATCTCTGGTCTAGTTTATGAACTGAACATCCAGTTTCAAACACTTGATCAGTTCCTCTAGTCAAATAAATATTTAATAAAATTTAAATCCAATATCTAAAACCTCTTAAAGAAATCGTTGAAGTTGTATTGTTAATTCCATTTAGACAAAAAACCAAAACAAAAAAAAAAAAATCACATAGAAACCTGGCTTCAGAAAGGACTCATTACACTAGGGCTAATCCTGATCCAAATCCCCCTCCTGTGTTTGAAAATCCTAATCTAATCCCCAGAATTCTTAGGAGACAGGAGAGCCAAGAGAGCTCTGCTAGTTCTCGGCCTCTCTATAGATCGATATCATGTCTTGTGAAGTGGATTTACCTTGAGTACGAACCCTTTGATGAAAAATTTGAAACCTCTTTATTTGTAACTTTTTCTGAATCTGAGTTGGCCCACTTGGTTCAAGACCCTGTATTTATTGAAGATTTAAAACTTGAATTTGTTACTTCACATCTTGAAAAACATTTGCAAAACTCCGTACAATCTGAGCTTTCCTCTGAAACAACACTAACTATTTTTTTGATCACTTCAGCCTCTCCAATTTCATCAACATTTCCTCAAACATCTCAACCTCAAACCACCCCTTCTACCCCTCCATCCACCACTCCTAGATCAACCTCGGATGTTGTTTCATCACTACCTACTACAATGGTGAACATATATGCTCCTTTGGTATTACCAGCCAATCCAGGCGCTATGCCCCAAGACTACCAAAGTAAAATCACTCCTTTTGATGGTTCTGGTACCTACACTACATAACAACATACTAAAAAAATGATCGATTATTTTAAAATATATGAAGTAGATGCAGATGATGTAAGAATGAGAATATTTGTTCAAAGTCTGACTGGAGAAGTTAGAGCCTGGTTTAGAACCCTTCCTGCAAACAGTATCAATGACCTAGAAGCTCTTTATAGAACATTCTTAAACATATGGGAAAAGAAGAAATATCCTCTCCAAATCTAATCAGAATATGAAAATATAGAGGAACACAAGAAACTATGCAAGATTACTACACTAGGTAAAATAATGTTTACAATGTTATCCCTCAAAACCTCAGACCTCCTCCATATTTAGCATTAATCAAATTCCCTGATAGATTCAATTCTGATATGGCATACCAGCTTAGGGAAAGATCTCCTAGGACTTTAGAAGATATTCAAAGTATAGTTGTCAGTGTTGAAGCCAACCTGATATCATAACGTATATAGCTTCTTTAAGTGAAAGAAGGATACTAATAAAATAAGAATCTCTGCCTTTGAAAAGAATCTGGATGCTATTATCAAAAAAATGGAAAGGCTAGGAGATAGATTAGAAACAATTGAGAAGAAGTTTCCTTGGGATGGTCAACCGAACAATACTGTGAAAAATCCAAACTTCAGAAGGAACCAAAATCAAAATACTGGAAAAATTGGTCTTGACCAAAATATTAGGCCCCAATTCTAGGAAAATTATATTGAAGCCTCAACTTCTAAGGAACCAACTAAAGATGTTCAAATAAAAAATTTTAATGAACGCGAGAATGAACCAGAAGTTTTCTTGACCCAAGAGGATCAAGAAGCTCACATTCTCAAACAATTTCAAACTCAGTCAGGTGAATCATTTGACTTCAAGGAGGGATATGATACAGCCATTTATGAATTCCACAAGCAATATAATCTGAGGAGCAAAAGAATTGATGTCCCTAAAAGAAATAAACAGAAAGCTACAAAACAGCCCCTCAAAGGTAAAACCAATACTACCCCTGTACATATTCTTTCTAGATCAGATCCTAATCCTGCTAATCCAATTATTGAAGATGTATCCTATAATCAACCTAATAACAGACAAATTTCCAATACTCTTCCTCCCAAAGGAAATGTAGAGGAACCCCCAGAAGTTGATTCGGAAACAACCTCAGCCCACAACCCCACTCATGAAAAGGAGAAAAATACATAAAATACAGAAGATAAAGTGAATCCAACTTTCTGAAATACAAGAACTCAGACTGAAAAACCTTTTAATCTGGAGGCTGAAGTAGGCAAATTAAAAATAGTTGTTCCATTGTCTAAATTAGCTAAACATGATGTCTACCGAAGTCAAATCAATAGATCACTCAAGATCACTGGAAGTGAAGACTCAGTAAATGTTTTTGATGACCAACCTAAATTACTATTTGGCCTAGAAGTAAATGGAAAACCAGCTGTAATTTTAAACATACATGATAAAATACTTCATAATGCCCTGTTGGATTTCGGGGCATCTCACAACCTAATGCCCAAATTTGTAATGGAGAAACTAAACTTAGATATCACTAGGCCATACAAAAACCTTTTTTCTTTTGATTCAAGTTAGGTGAGATGTTTAGGATTAATCAAAAACTTGTGTGTTTCACTGGTTCAATACCCTGCAAAAACAATCTTGATGGATATAGTAGTAGCAAATATTCCTCCAAAGTATGGCATGTTATTGTCCAGATCTTGGGGTGCAAAGCTTCAAGGATCTCTTCAATTGGACATGTCATACGCTACTATTTTAGTGTTCGTCCAACCTAAGAAACTTTAATGAAATATGTAGTTAGTAGTCAGGAGAAACTCGAAAATTTCCCCATCTGCTCAGTACACTATGATATGGATTCATGTTTTCTTTATAATGCTGAAATTGATCCTCCCACTTAATTAGAAGTTCTAGCAGTAGAACCAAAAGAAATTACAAATCAAAAATCTAGTGTTCAAATCCAGGAAATATCTGAGAACAATGAAACATCAAATACCCAAGAGAAACCAGAAGAAAGTAATAAACCAGATCTCATTGTTAAAAAAGTTCCTGAAACTCCTGATACCAATTATGAACATAAAATTCTTTGGCACTTAGAATTTGATGGTACTATCTAAAAATTAGGAGCAGGATCAGGATTTTGGGTGCATAGCCTTGAAAATGATCATGTTGAAGGCCATGCCTATAGATTAAACTTTAAGTGCATCAATAATATGGCAGAATATGAAGCTCTTTTGTTAGGTCTTAAACTTGTCAAAATATTAGGGGAAATTAGAGTATCTGTTATAGGAGATTCTGATTTAATCATTCAATAGATCAAAGGACACTATCTAATAAACAATCCCAGACTAAGAGAATATAGAGGAATAGTTGTAGAGATCTTCAATACTTTTCTACAAGCTCGGCTTGCTAAAATCCCAAGAAAACAAAACTTTCACGCCCATAGTCTGCCAATGTTTGCTAGCGCCTGTAAATTATCATTCGAACCTAATCATCAGTTCACAGCTGAGATTAGACACAAACCAGCCATACCTGACAATTTTAAGAACTGGCAAGTGTTTGCAAATGATGAACAAATTAACAGTTTCCTGACTTTAGATAAAGAATTTTCTAACAGCAACATAGATGTAGATACATTCATTGAATTTGATCAAACAAATGAGCAAGAAACAGACATTTCAGAATAAAGTGTAATTCAAATGCTTCATCCAACAAATTTCACCAAAAAATATATGCAGGACCTTAAACAAATGGATGTTGATGAGATTATGGAAGGAGAATCTGAGGTCATTAATTTAAAATATAATCATTTGCCTAAAGGATTAACTCCTCTGGAATATATCTTTGATTCTAATGATATTCCAAAGAAACCTAATGGAACCATTAAAAGCAGATATTGAGGAATATAATTTGGGGACTGAAGAAAATCCAAAAATGATAAAGTTATCTAAATCTTTGTCCCCTGACCAAAAACTAAAATATGTTGAATTAGTGAGAGAATTCCAGGATGTCTTTGTCTGGAGCTATGAAAACTTGAAATCATATGACACCTCTATAATTTAGCATACAATACCTCTGAAAGAAAATCAGAAACCATTCAAACTAAAACTCAGAAGAATTAACCCTGTACTGTTGCCCTTAATTGAAAAAGAAATCAAACGTATGTATGAAGCAGGGATAATTGCTCCCATTAGGTTTTCAGAGTGGGTATCTAATTTAGTACCTACCAGGAAAAAAACTAGAGAAATCAGATTATGTGTTGATTTAAGAAATTTAAATAAGGTTTTTTTGAAGGATAATTACCCTTTACCCAAGATGGATCACATTTTACAAAGGGTAGTAGGTGCTTCTAGGATTTCACTTCTAGATGGATTCTCAGGATATAACCAAATTCTGGTTCATCCTGGTGACCAGGAAAAAACGGCTTTCACAACACCATGGGGCACATTCAATTATGTTAAAATGCCATTTGGACTTAAAAATTTAGGAGCAACCTTCCAAAGATCAATGGACATAGCATTCGCAAAAGAAATTCATGATTTTCTTGTTATATATCTGGATGAATTAACTATTTTCTAAATCAGATCAGCTTTATTTTGATCATCTCAGACAAGTATTCTTAAAATGCAGAAAATATGGTATCTCTTTGAATCCAAAGAAGTCCTTGTTTGGTCTAGAGAAAGGTAAACTCTTGGGCCATATAATATCCAAATATGGTATTAGAATTGATCCTGCTAGAATAGAAGCTATACTGCAGATACCTCAACCTAGAAATCTCAAAGAACTTCAAGCTTTTCTAGGAAAGATAAATTTTTTAAGAAGATTCATATCTAGCTTATTTGAACTAATTAGATTGCTAAATAATATGTTAAAAATGGATTCAAGTATTAAATGGACAGTAGAATCCAAACAAGAATTTGAAGAAATTAAAATGGCTTTGACCAGAACACCAGTCCTTACAAGTTCACAATTTGATAGAGACTTCATAATATTTTCATTTGCATCAGAACACACTATAGAAGTTGTTTCATTACAAAAGGATGATCAAGGATGTGAGAAACCCATAGCCTTTTTTAGTAAAGCACTAAGGGATGCATCATTAAAATACAACATCATGGAAAAACAAGCTTTTGCACTTGTAAAAGCCATTAAAGACTTTAGAGTCTACATATTGTACTCCCATGTGATAGCCTATGTACCAAATGCTATTGTCAAAGACATCTTAACCCGGGATGGAATTAAGGGCAAAAGAGGTAAATGGATTGCTACCATTTTAGAGTATGATATTGAAATAAAACCTACAAAGCTTATAAAGGGACAGGGATTGGACAAGCTCATGACAGAAACAAATTTTCAAGCCCTGGACATTAATGAACTAGATAACGAACAAGAGATGGCGACTCCACAAATCAGTCAGGCCTTCTTAGATTCACCTTGGTATGCTAATATAATTTATTTACTATTAAACCTGCAAGCTCCTCCAGGGTTATCCAGAACAAAGAAAAGGTTTTTAAAGATGACATCTTCAAAGTTTTGTATTTTAGATAATGTTCTTTTTTGGAAAAATCATGAAGGTATTCTATTGAATTGTTTATTAAAAGAAGAAGCTAACAAGGATCTCCAAGAATTTCATGTAGGAGAATGTGGTGGACACCTTTACTGGAAATCAACCGCAGACAAGATCCTAAGAGTTGGATTTTATTAGCCAACTTTGTTCACTGATGTAAAGAAATTTGTCACTGCTTGCCATAAATGTCAAATTTTTGAAGGCAAGAGAAAACTATTACCTTTACCCCTGAGACCAATTTCCACTGAAAAACCCTTCCAACAATGGGGCTTGCACTTCATTGGAGAAATCCATCCTCCCTCTTCTGGCCAACACAAATGGATCCTCACTGCCACAAACTATTTCACCAAATGGATAGAACCAATTCCTTCCAGACAAGCCAATGACACTGTGATCATATGATTCTTAGAAACCAACATATTATCTAGATTTGGTTATCCTAATAAAATCATAACTGACAATGCTGCTGCCTTCAAATCGAAGAAGACGATAAGTTTCTGTAACAATACCACATCACTTTAAGCCATTCCACGGCCTATTACCCTCAAGGTAATGGACTGGCTGAGTCCTCCAACAAGAGTCTCATTAATATTATTAAAAAATTATTGGATGAAAACAAGAAAAATTGGCGTAAGAAACTTACAAATGCACTATGGGCAGAAAGACTTACCACCAAAAAATCTATTGGGACCAGTCCTTATGAGTTAGTCTATGGCATGGAGGTTGTATTTCCTTCATCTTTAGGAGTTCCTGTAATGAAATTACTTCAAGAAGCTCAGGTAGAACCTAATGATATTCAAAGGAGGATAAACCAGACCATCAATCTGCAGCAGACCAGAGAGGAAGTATCTCAAAGATCTCAAGTGTTGCAGGAGAAGCTTAATAAGATATTTGATAAAAGAACCAAGGCAGAAGATTTCTACCTTGGAGACAAAGTGTTAAGATGGGATTCCAGAAGAGATGATAAGGGAAAACATGGGAAGTTTGATTTCCTGTGGAAAGGACCTTATATTATCTATGCCTTACAAGGAAACAATACATATTATTTGAAAGACTTGGATGGTACAGAAACAGAAGATGGACCAGTTAATGGCCTAATATTGAAACATTACTTTGATCCTACTTATTAATGTATCATTATTTTTAACATGTACATACTATATCTTTTGTAAATCTCACAAGTTTTGATTGGATAGTAACTTGCTGCAGTTGAAGCCCGAAGAGAAGGCCCTAAGCCTCAGAAGTATCACTGTCATACATACAATAAAGCAAAAATCAGAAGAACATTTCATAGTTCAGACAAAATCATTCTGAGGACAATTGACCTGATGTTCTTGGCTTTTCACCAGGAAAAGCCATCCTCAAGTGGAGCCAGTGTTATGCTCCTATACCAATAGGTGTCATTTCTCATGATTGACATGATGGGATATGTAATATGTTCATACATTTTCTTGTTGCAAAGGTTTTCCATATTGTCAAAAAAATCAAAAAATTTAAAAAATGTAAAGAAGGTATACCCTAAAAGAAAAATCAAAGGGTGAAAAGAATAAAATGGCCAAAAAGTGAAAGAAAATGAACCCCACTAAAAGAAAGGCCAAGGAAAGTGTGCAAGTGTAAATGCCACTACTTTTTTCTCTTATGTAATAAACAAATTGTGTGCAACTCTGAACAGTCAAATAGCTTAAGCTTGGCTAGTTCATGTTTGAATTTTATGTTTTAGAGATAGAGAATAAAATCTGACCAAACTGTTTAATCTTGGAAGATAAATAGATAGGTAGAGTAAATAAAAGGAGCTCAACAGCATAATCTCAACCCTTGGATGTAATAAGATTAGACTTAGATATATTTCTACATGTAAAAGAAAATAAAGTGTGATAAGGGTTTGCCAGTCTAAGTGCACCCTAATAAAGAGGAAAAAATGCTAGGTTAAAGTAGGTAGGGTAGGTAGATGATGTTGTATAATTACATGTGATGGATATTGACTTTAAATGTGTTAATCTTTACTTTCATCACAAGTGCAAAGCATACATTACACTTAAGGAATTTCAAGCAAAACAAGGTCAAATGATTAACTTCCCTTCTCATTTTTCCCTAAAAAATCTCATAATTTCCCCTAAGTACCAAAGCATTTGAAAATTAGAGGGGCTCAGAGAATTTCTCTGACTTCTAGAGGGACCGGACCCTCGGCCCAATAATTCAAAAGCCTAAGTACTTAAAACCATCCATAATTCATTCATTTACTTCGATAAGTCTTTTCCTAAGTAAAATTCTATTTTACATAGGAAAAATTCACAATATCCCATAAAAACTTTTTTTCATTCGAGCCTAAGTTAAATACATAATCCTAATGTTTTATACTTAGCGCTTTTTTCATTCATTATCACATATTAACTTTTAATTTATATTATTTAAGTCCCCTATAAAAATCTACCCATTCCCGTATTACTATAACTATATAAAATCCCCAAATTTTACATATCCCGCCCCTTGGTTAAAATATAACCATAATACAGCATTATTTTAAATAAGAATTAATTAACCCCCATGGTTAATTAACAACTTTCTCAACCAATCACGTTGCTCCTGATATAATTAAATAAATTTTGATTGTATTGGGTTTGCCCTCATTAAACGCCCGTCACCTCACCTCCCTGATAGCTGTCTAATCAAGCCCCCACACATCCAACGGTTGTCGTCAATATCGCATGACCCTCCACGACCAAACATTAGCGTGCGATCGCGGAGTGGTTTCGTGAACAGTACCCTGCCATGCGCTGAAAAGCCTATGGAATCGCTGGCTCTTGGCTAAATATCGTCCGTCCCCAAAATCGGTGCGATATCATATCGCTTACCACCCTCCGCATACGACAAAACGTCGTTTCCCGCACACGTCATCCGCCCAAATGAAAAAAAACCCCCGCCAACCTTGAATTTGTTAATAAAGCAAACAAAACATCATTTTCATTATTCTATGTTGCGACAAGAGTTCCCATGCAAAGAACGTCGAAGTCAACTGTCAACGATTTCTATCCACCACCTTGCTAAGAAATTTGCAGCCAAACCTATCCAGAACCTTTCAACCATTGCATGCACCTGTTTTCGCATTATTCATAGGTATTTATCCATTTTCCTCCGAAACCCTGCAAGTCTCAATTTTATACTCTAATTCCACAGAAAAAGATCAAAATAGAGTATAATTCAATCTTTGTTTTACAACATAAGCTCCCAAACCTGTACATGTTGCCTATTCTCCACTGAAAACCTAAATTCCTTTCTCAATCCACAAAAACCAGAAATGGAAACCCATGTGGCTTTGACTGTTGCACCCCTGAATGCACCCCACAAAGATTTAGACTATCTGCCTCTAGCGGATAGGGACTTCCAGATAAAAGACCTCACCTTTAGCGAAAATCCCCTGAAAATCTTTGCCAATGTAGAGATAATTACCTGAATGGCTCTGATATTTTTAGACTGTGGGAATCCAATCTTCCTATGTATTTTCTACCCTCAGTTCATGTTTTTCCTGAAATAATTTATCACTGCCATCCCAATTATGACCCTAATCAACAAGAAGTTATGTCCCCAAGTCAAACCATTCTTTTTCCAATAACTACTCAATCCATCAATGAAATGTTACAATTTCATCCCGGTCAAGCTCTGACTCCCCTTTCCATGGGATATTTACTTGAAAAATCCACAAAATTATCCCAAGAAGAACTGAATCGACTTTGTCAAACTTTCATGCTACAAGAAAATTAACCCAAAGGCCCCCCTCCTTATGGACATACCTTTTTCACAGAGATGGGTAGAATTATAGTAGATATGATATCTTTAATGATGGGATTCAACACTATTGAGTACGTTGATGAAATAACCCTAGTTTTGTTATCAATTTTTACTCTTGGACAGCCCCCTGCTGTCAAATATGACTTTTCCTCTTACATTGCTGACAAGATTCATGACTAGTTCATGAGACTATAAGATGAAAGAGTTTTCAAATACTCCACTTTTATATACCATCTTATGCTCTATTATCAGTCAGATAATTTCCCCTTCCCTGTCATGAAACTTGACACCAAAAGAAATCCAAGGTCTGTAATTTTATAGTTTGCAGTCTTCCATAGTTCTTTTGAGTCCTCTTACTCATACAATGAATTCATTGACCTATTTTTTCACCCAAAAACCACCTTATTAACAGGAGTTTCCCCTCCTAGGATTAATAGTGATATGAATAAAATCCTCCAGCTCTCCAAGCAATACAGGATAGGTGATTGGTACCTATACAAAAATCATATAGAAATCAGGATATATGGATGTGAGCTCTGCCCTTTCAAGCTACCAAAGTATGTTCCAATGAGGCTCTTTGCCTTGGAATATTTCACGCAAATGATAAATTCAGACTTGGTCCATTTTTATAATGCCAAGAAGAAAGCTCAGCTTAGAATCAAGAGTCAGTTAGGCCCTTTTATCTGTAACAGTAGAGATGCATGGAAAGAAGCAGAAAGAATTATGGAAGATTATCTTAAATTGCAAAAGAGTTTTTAGTGGGTACAATATGACCCTAACAGCTTTATATGTGATAGAAGAATGAAGAACAAATTGTACCATACATTCACCATAGGATTCCATAGATTGAACAATTTGCAAACATTGATGAATGGATGGAAGGGACCCTAGTAGAAAAGGATAGTGAAAAGGTCAATGTTGAGAATGTTATGAAAGATCCTGAGAAAATACTTGACTTGGATTCTTTTGGGCAGGTACAAAGATCAGGGATTGGTCCCTCCTGTGCTGGAACCTCTCAGCAACATTCACAGGAAATCAGCACACCAACAACAACAACATCCAAAGGTAAGGAAAAAGAGACCAGTACGTAGGCCATAGAGCAATTCACAATGTCGGAGCAGCCTGAAACTTCCAAGGGACAGGCCCAAATGTAGACTTTTCCCACTCAGGTCAATATGGCAGAAACTCTAATCTTGCAAACTCCCCTGAATGAGGAAAGAAGTAAAAAGAGAGACAGTGAAACAGCTACCCCTACCAGTAGAACTTCAGAACAGCCTGGTACCAAAAGGCAAAGATTAAATCCTCTCTCAGAAGAATAAATTGTTGAAGAAATCATTGATATTCAGAGGAAAGAAGGAGTAGATAGCCAGAAAACATTCCCAGTCAGTGGGACATCTACCAACTCACAGCAAAAGGAGTTATAAATACAACAAAGTGTAGAGGTATCATCCTTCAGGCCACCAGTGAAGGACGCCTGGGATATCAAGAAGACATTTATAGACATAAAAGCCAGAAATGATCCATTAAGACGTCAAGTTTATAATCAATATTTGAATATGGCCCCCACAAATCAACAGAGATTAATGTCAGCCTATGACATCAAGGAAGGTAAAATGATAATGAGTCATTTCAAGCCAAAAGTGCAGCAGCCTCAAACAGCAGCAGACTACCTTAGAACCAATTTTGAGGTTATGGTAAATAATATTCATCCTTTGGATCAGATTGAATTACATAAACAAACTGGAGAAATGATTTATTCAACCTTCACTGGCAAGGGAATGATAGCCCAAAGATTGCAAGATTCTTTGGATAATACAACTGCACAACTGCATCTAGAAAAAGCTTCCTCCCAAGCCAAAGATAACAGAATAAAGACTTTAGAAGAAATAATTATTGGATTGGGTCATGATCCAAAAGATATTAAGGCTACAGAAGCCTTAACCAAAAAGAAAGATGATGATATTGCTTCCCTAATGAAACAACTAAAGCTGCCACCTTCAAGGCATCCACAGACTGCTGAGGTCATAAAGCAAAAATATGAAGAAGAGCTAATGGATTTGCTCTTAAAACTTAATGAACAACTATATGAGACTGAAAAAGAACTTGAAAAAGCATTGAAGGACAAGCAGGGAGAGTCAACCTCTCAGCCTCCCAACGTGATACCAATAGTCTCAATAGCAGTCCCTTCTACAACACTAGCACCAAACATCCCAGCAGCCACAGCAGAAGTGGTCACAGGTACAACAACAACAGGGCAGTCAGCAGGACTAGCACAGGGCAACACTGTCAATTTGAGCATTGAGGAACTAATAAAATCAATGGAGGAATTGAAGCTCCAAGTTACAGAACTCTAGAAAGTAAAGAAACAATTTACTACCTTGGAACAAAAGTATGATCTCTCAAAGATAAATGTTGCTGAAAAAACAAGAGAGATCAACAGGTTAGAAAAATTGGTGAAAGCATTAGAAAAGGATCTCACATTTGAAAAACCTTTGAATGAAATCAAGGAAATTCTTTGGGACAACATTATTCAATCAATAAATGATGTCTGGCCATCAATACAAATAATGTATGAGCAAAATGATTTAGTTAAACTGGCTCTAGAAGAAGTTCAAAAGGCAAGGGCAGAATTAGGAAAAATGCCTGAAGAATCCAACAAGCTCATATAGTTTTTAAATACCAAGAACAAATATCAGCTTGAAGAGCTGGGCATTCAAGATAGAACAGGGTCAATTTTGGAAGTAAAAAAGATTTTTACTAAAAGAACTCTGATGCAAAACTTAGAAAGAAGGTGTCATGATATGTAGGAAGAAATCAATGCTTTTATGAAAACATCTGATATTTTGCAGAGTAGAGGGTTTCCAAGTCCTTTAGTTTCTCATGATAAACTAATGAGTCATCAAAACTATGTTGAGAAATTGAATAAGTATGCAGACAACCAGGCAAGTCCATCGACGAGTTCATCAGCAGCAAAAGCATTGCCTATAGGCAAAATTCTTTATGACAGTCTAGAAAACTTGTTTTATCTCGAACATGAGGTAAAGCACTTATTTCCATTTCAATCTACCTTTTTTAGATACACAGAAACTAATGAGACCCTGAGAAAGCTTCAAAGAACCAGAATACCAGAAGCACAATGGTGGGAATACATGTTGGACATTTTGTAAAAAATATCCTTGGATGAATTTTGGATATTTACTACAGTAAGTAATGGGAAAAGGATAAACAGAGATCAAACAGGTCAAAGTGTATCAGTGCAGATAAAGAGTATCAGTAAAAACATGGAAGCGAGCACAGAGTTACCAAAGAAGACAGCAACAATCCAAATCATAGGGCATGCCTTCCAGCACACTCATAAAAATAGGAACTGCACAACATCAGTTTACCTTTTCCCCTATCTACGAGACTATCTATCTCTATTTTCTTGTAACTTATTCATGATTCATCCTAAAATATATCTTACTCTGTTAGGAGATATTTTTTGTGATTTTTTTTATAAATACTCCCTCAATTAGAGAATTGAGGGGTGGATTCTTAGACTTTGCTGTAATATTGATTATTTTGGAATAAAATGTCATTGGACAAATTTTGCATGGCTAGCTAGATAAAGAATTGATGCAAAGGACTTTTCACAGGATTCTTGAGTCAGACACTGGATCAATAAGTCTTCTATACCTTATGTTTTAAATTTTTCTTCTTTATTATACCATCTATGTTTCATATCTGAATGATAACGAAAAAGAATAATTCAGAAAGTGCTTAAGTGCAATCTGTTTTCAATCGTTGTTATTCTTAATGTTTTCTTCTGAACTAGTATGAACAGTGAATTCTTAATTGCTCTTGTTTCCTAGTTTATTCATTTTGATTACTTGGTAAAGAATTCTTAATTGCCCTTTATTAATAATCATTCAAGTTCCCTCTTTCGAATAGTTTGAAGGATTCTTAATTGCCCTTCACCCATTTTGAGTCCATTCCATTTATTTAAAGCCTTTAATTTTTCCTTATTTTATTACCTTGCCTTATGAAACCATCTCTTGTTAAGAAACCAAATCCAGTTAAGCCATTTTCTTTGACTCCATTAGTCCAATGGCCTAAACTACTCAGTCCTACCCCTCTGTTTTTGAATTCCACCACCCAAACACAATCAAAATCCCTAAACTTTCATAACTAGCCTAATATTTTTCAAAACAAAGCTAAAACTTAAAGAGAGAGCCCTCTCTGGGTACAAATTGGCTAGATTTTGTACCCTAAAGTTGGTTTTTGGTTACCTCGGACCCCTTTCCTCTTCCCAACAACTTCAAGGAAAATCTGAGTGATAACATAGTGGCGACTCCACTGGGGAACCGAATAATTTTCTTGTTATTATTGTTTACTTTATAAACTACAGACGGAGCCTGAAGTTAGCCAGGTAGCCTTTGAAATGCTCTTGCTTTGCAATTGCATAAGTAAATGAATGTTGCTTCAGTCTATCTCCGGTCTAGTTTATGAACTGAACATCCGGTTTCAAAAACTTGATCAGTTCCTCTAGTCAAATAAATATTTAAGAAAATTTAAATCCAATATCTAAAACCTCTTAAAGAAATCGTTGAAGTTGTATTGTTAATTCCATTTAGACAAAAAACCAAAACAAAAACAAAAAAAAATCACATAGAAACCTGGCTTCAGAAAGGACTCATTACACCAAGGCTAATCCTGATCCAAATCCCCCGCCTGTGTTTGAAAATCCTAATCTAATCCCCAGAATTCTTAGGAGACAGGAGAGCCAAGAGAGCTCTGCTAGTTCTCGGCCTCTCTATAGATCGATATCATGTCTTGTGAAGTGGATTTACCTTGAGGACGAACCCTTTGATGAAAAATTTGAAACCTATTTATTTGTAACTTTTTCTGAATCTGAGTTGGCCCACTTGGTTCAAGACCCTGTATTTATTGAAGATTTAAAACTTGAATTTGTTACTTCACATCTTGAAAAACATTTTCAAAACTCCGTACAATCTGAGCTTTCCTCTGAAACAACACTAAATATTTTTGTGATCACTTCAGCCTCTCCAATTTCATCAACATTTCCTCAAACATCTCAACCTCAAACCACCCCTTCTACCCCTCCATCCACCACTCCCAAATCAACCTCGGATGTTGTTTCATCACTACCTACTTCAATGGTGAACAGATATGCTCCCTTGGTATTACCAGCCAATCCAGGGGCTATGCCCCAAGACTACCAAAGTAAAATCACTCCATTTGATGGTTCTAGTACCTACACTGCACAATAGCATACTAAAAAAATGACCGATTATTTTGAAATATATAAAGTAGATGCAGATGATGTAAGAATGAGAATATTTGTTCAAATTCTTACTGGAGAAGTTAGAACTTGGTTTAGAGCCCTTCTTGCAAACAGTATCAATGTCCCAGAAGCTCTTTATATAACATTTTTAAACAGATGGGAAAAGAAGAAATATCCTCTCCAAATCTTATCAGAATATTAAAACCTGAAGAGAGGAACATAAGAAACTGTGCAAGATTACTGCACTAGGTTCAATAATGTTTACAATGCTATCCCCCAAAACCTCAGACCTCCTCCAGATTTAGCATTAATCAAATTCCCTAATGGATTTGATTCTGATATGGCGTACCAGCTTAGGGAAAGATCTCCTCAGACTTTAGAAGATATGCAAAGTATAGCTGTCAGTGTTGAAACCAACCTGATATCCAAACGAACTAAAGCCAGAAGTGAAAGAAGGATACCATTAACATAAGAATCCTCGGCCTTTGAACAGAAACTGGATGTTATTATTAAATGGATGGAAAGGCTAGGAGATAGAGTAGAAACAATTGAAAGGAAATCTCCTTGGGATGGTCAACCAAGCAATACTGGGAGAAATCCAAATTTCAAAATGAACCAAAACCAAAACACTGGAAAGACTGGTCCTGACCAAAACATTAGGCCCCCATTTCAGAAAAATTATGCTAAAGCCTCAAATTCTGATGAACCAATAGAAGATACTCAAATAAACAACTTAACGGGACTCAATAATGAACAACAAGTTTTCTTGACCCAAGAGGATCAAGAAGCTCACATTCTCAAACAATTTCAAACTCAGTCAAGTGAATCATTTGACTTCAAGGAGGGATATGATACATCCATTTATGAAGTCCACAAACAATCTAATCTGAGGAGCAGAAGAATTGATGTTCCTGAAACTAATAAACAAAAAGCTACAAAACAGCCCCCCAAAGGTAAAACCAATAATACCCCTGTACATATTCTTTATAGATCAGATCCTAATCCTGCTAATCCAATTATTGAAGATGTATCCGATAATCAACCTAATAATAGGCAAATTTTCAATACTCTTCCTCCCAAAGGAAATGTAGAGGAACCCCCAAAAGTTGATTCGGAAACAACCTCAGCCCACAACCCCACTCATGAAAAGGAGAAAAATACATAAAATACAGAAGATAAAGAGAATCCAACTTTCTGAAATACAAGAACTCAGACTGAAAAATCTTTTAATCTGGAGGCTGAAGTAGGCAAATTAAAAATAGTTGTTCCATTTTTTGAATTAGCTAAACATGATTTCTATCGAAGTCAAATCAATAGATCACTCAAGATCACTGGAAGTGAAGACTCAGTAAACGTTTTTGATGACCAACCTAAATTACTATTTGGCCCAGAAGTAAATGGAAAACTAGTAAATGGAGGAACTCCTCCATTTTACGTAAGTTTAAACATACATGACAAAATGCTTCATAATGCCATGTTGGATTCCGGGGCATCTCACAACCTAATGCCCAAATATGTAATGGAGAAATTAAACCTAGATATCACCAGGCCATACAAAGACCTTTTTTCTTTTGATTCAAGTCAGGTGAGATGTTTAGGATTAATCAAAGACTTGTGTGTTTCACTAGTTCAATACCCTGCAAAAACAATCTTGATGGATATAGTAGTAGTAGATATTCCTCCAAAGTGTGGCATGTTATTGTCCAGATCTTGGGGTGCAAAGCTTCAAGGATCTCTTCAATTGGACATGTCATACGCTACTATTTCAGTGTTCGGCCAACCTAAGAAACTATACAGAGAAACTTTAACGAAATATGTAGTTAGTAGTCATGAGAAACCCGAAAATTTCCCCATCTACTCAGTACACTCTGACATGGATTCATTTATTCTTTATAATGCTGAAAAATATCCTCCCACTGAATTAGAAGTTCTAGCAGCGGAACCAAAAGAAATTAAAAATCAAAAATCTAGTGTTCAAATCCAGGAAATCTCTTAGAACAATGAAACATCAAATACCCAAGAGAAACCAGAAGAAAGTAAAAAACCAGATCTCACTATTAAAAAAGTTCCTGAAACTTCTGATACCAATTATGAACATGAAATTCTTTGGCACTTAGAATTTGATGGTTCAATTAAAATATTAGGAGAAGGAGCAGGAGTTTGGGTGCATAACCTTGAAAATGATCATGCTGAAGGCCATGCCTACAGATTAAACTTTAAGTGCACCAATAATATGGCAGAATATGAAGCTCTTTTGTTAGGTCTTAAACTTGTCAAAAGATTATTGGCAATTAGAGTATCTGTTATAGGAGATTCTGATTTAATCATTCAAGAGATCAAATGACACTATCTAATAAACGATCCCAGACTAAGAGCATATAGAGGAACAGTTGTAGAGATGCTCAATACTTTTCTACAAGCTCCGCTTGCTAAAATCTCAAGAAAAAAAAATTTGCATTCCCATAGTCTGGCAATGTTTGCCAGCACCTGTAAATTACCATTCGAACCTAATCATCAGTTCACAGCTGAGATTAGACACAGACCAGCCATACCTAACAATTTTAAGAACTAGCAAGTGTTTGCAAGTGATGAGCATATTAACAATTTCCTGACTTTAGATAAAGAATTTTCTAATAGCAACATAGATGTAGATACAGTCATTGAATTTGATCAAACAAATGAGCAAGAAACAGACATTTCAGAAGAAAGTGCAATTCAAATGCTTCATCCAACAAATTTCACCAAAAAATAAATGCAGGACCTGAAACAAATGGATGTTGATGAGATTATGGAAGGAGAATCTGAGGTCATTAATTTAAAAGATAATCATTTTCCTAAAGGATTAACTCCTCTGGAAGATCTCTTTGATTCTAATAATATTCCAAAGAAACCTAAGATGGAACCATTAAAACCAAATATTGAGGAATATAATTTGGGGACTGAAGAAAATCCAAAAATGATAAAGTTATCTAAATCTTTGCCCCTTGACCAAAAACTAAAATATCTTGAATTAGTGAGAGAATTCTAGGATGTCTTTGCCTGGAGCTATGAAGACTTGAAATCATATGACACCTCTATAATTCAGCATACAATACCTCTGAAAGAAAATCAGAAACCATTCAAACTAAAACTCAGAAGAATTAACCCTGTACTGCTGCCCTTAATTGAAAAAGAAATCAAACGTATGTATGAAGCAGGGATAATTGCTCCCATTAGGTTTTCAGAGTGGGTATCTAATTTAGTACCTACCAAGAAAAAAACTGGAGAAATCAGATTATGTGTTGATTTAAGAAATGTAAATAAGGTTTCTTTGAAGGATAATTACCCTTTACCCAAGATGGATCACATTTTACAAAGGGTAGTAGGTGCTTCTAGGATTTCACTTCTAGATGGATTCTCAAGATATAACCAGATTCGGGTTCATCCTGATGACCAGGAAAAAACAGCTTTCACAACACCATGGGGCACATTGAAGTATGTTAAAATGCCATTTGGACTTAAAAATGCAGGAGAAACCTTCCAAAGAGCAATGGACATAGCATTCGCAAAATAAATTCATGATTTTCTTGTTATATATCCAGATGACTTAACTATTTTTTCTAAATCAGATCAGCATCATTTGGATCATCTCAGACAAGTATTCTTAAAATGCAGAAAATATGGTATCTCTTTGAATCCAAAGAAGTCCTTGTTTGGTCTAGAGGAAGGTAAACTCTTGGGCCATATCATATCCAAATATGGTATTAGAATTGATCCTGCTAGAATAGAAGTTATATTGCAGATACCTCACCCTAGGAATCTCAAAGAACTTCAAGCTTTTCTAGGAAAGATAATTTTTTTGAGAAGATTCATATCTAGCTTAGCTAAACTAATTAGATTGCTAAATAATATGTTAAAAAAGGATTCAAGTATTAAATGGACAGTAGAAGCCAAACAAGCATTTGGAGAAATTAAAATGGCTTTGACCAGAACATCGGTCCTTACAAGTCCACAATTTAATAGAGACTTCATAATATTTTCATTTGCATCAGAACACACTATAGCAGCTGTTTTATTACAAAAGGATAATCAAGGATGTGAGAAACCCATAGCCTTTTTTAGTAAAGCACTAAGGGATGCATCATTAAAATACTACATCATGGAAAAGCAAGCTTTTTCACTTGTAAAAGCCATTAAAGACTTTAGAGTCTACATATTGTACTCCCATGTGATAGCCTATGTACCAAATGCTATTGTCAAAGACATCTTAACCCAGGATGGAATTGAGGGAAAAAGACGTAAATGGATTGCTACCATTTTAGAGTATGATATTGAAATAAAACCTACAAAGCTTATAAAGGTACAAGGATTGGCCAAGCTCATGACAAAAACAAATTGTCAAGCCCTGGACATTAATGAACTGGATAACGAACAGGAGATGGCGACTCCACAAATCAGTCAGGCCTTCTTAGATTCACCTTGGTATGCTGATATAAGTTATGTACTATTAAACCTGCAAGCTCCTCCAGGGTTATCCAGAACAAAGAAAAGGTTTTTAAAGATGACATCTTCAAAGTTTTGTATTTTAGATAATGTTCTTTTTTGGAAAAATCATGAAGGTATTCTATTGAATTGTTTATTAAAAGAAGAAGCTAACAAGGCTCTGTAAGAATTTCATGCAGGAGAATGTGGTGGACACCTTTCCTGAAAATCAACTGCAAACAAGATCCCAAGTGCTAGATTTTATTGGCCAACCTTGTTCACTGATGTAAAGAAATTTGTCACTGCTTGCCATAAATGTCAAATTTTTGAAGGCAAGAGAAAACTATTACATTTACCCCTGAGACCAATTTCCACTGAAAAACTCTTCCAACAATGGGGCCTGCACTTCATTGGAGAAATCCATCCTCCCTCTTATGGCCAACACAAATGGATCCTCACTGCCACAAACTATTTCACCAAATGGATAGAACCAATTCCTTCCATACAAGCCAATGACACTATGATCATAGGATTCTTAGAAACCAACATATTATCTAGATTTGGCTGTCCTAATAAAATCATAACTGACAATGTTGCTGCCTTCAAATCCAAGAAGATGATAAGTTTCTGTAAAAAATACCACATCACTTTAAGCCATTCCACACCCTATTACCCTCAAGGTAATGGACTGGCTGAGTCCTCCAACAAGAGTCATTAATATTATTAAAAAATTATTGGATGAAAACAAGAAAAATTGGCATAAGAAACTTACAAATGCACTATGGGCAGACAGACTTACCACCAAAAAATCTATTGGGACCAGTCCTTATGAGTTAGTCTATGGCATGGAAGTTGTATTTCCTTCATCTTTAGGAGTTCCTGTAATGAAATTACTTCGAGAAGCTCAGGTAGAACCTAATGATATTCAAAGGAGGATAAACTAGACCATCAATCTGCAGCAGACCAGAGAGGAAGTATATCAAATATCTCAAGTGTTGCAGGAGAAGCTTACGAAGATATTTGATAAAAGAACCAAGGCAGAAGATTTCTACCTTGGAGACAAAGTGTTAAGATGGGATTCCAGAAGAGAGGATAAGGGAAAACATGGGAAGTTTGACTTCCTGTGGAAAGAACCTTATATTATCTATTCCTTACAAGGAAACAATACATATTATTTGAAAGACTTCGATGGTACAGAAATGCAAGATGGACCAAATAATGGCCGAATGTTGAAACATTACTTTGATCCTACTTATTAATGTATCCTGATTTTTAACATGTACATACTATATCTTTTGTAAATGTCACAAGTTTTGATTGGATAGTAACTTGTTGGAGTTGAAGCCCGAAGAGAAGGCCCTAAGCCCCAGAAGTATCACTTTCATACATACAATAAAGCAACAATCAGAAGAAGATTCCATAGTTCAGCCAAAATTCTTCTGAGGACAACTAACCTGTTGTTCTTGACTTTTATCCAGGAAAAGCCATCCCAAAGTGGAGCCAGTGTTATGCTCCTATACCAATAGGTGTCATATATCATGATTGACTTGATGGGCTATGTAATATGTTCATACCTTTTTCTTGTTGCAAAGGTTTTCCATATTGTCAAAAAAATCAAAAAATTCAAAAAATGTAAAGAGGGTATACCCTAAAAGAAAAATCAAAGGGTGAAAAGAATAAAATGGCCAAAAAGTGAAAGAAAATGAACCCCACTAAAATAAAGGCCAAGGAAAGTGTGCAAGTCTAAATTCCACTACTTTTTTCTCTTATGTAATAAACAAATTTTGTGCAACTTGTAACTTATGCCACAATTGGTGAACAGTCAAACAGCTTAAGCTTGGCTAGTTCATGTTTGAATTTTTATAGTTTTAGAGATAGAGAATAAAATCTGACCAAAACTATTTAATCTTGGCAATAAGAGATAGGGTTAGTAGTAAATAAAAGGATTCAACAATTAATCCGAGTCTCTGATGTAATAAGGTTAGACTTAGACAGATTTCTACATGTAAAGAAAAGAATGTGATAAGGGGTTTGCTACCATAGCACCCTAATAAAGGAGAAAAATGATAGGCAAAGTAGGTAGGGTAGGTAGATGATGTCAGAGAATTACATGTGATGGATAATGACTTTAAATGTTAATATTTACTTTCATCATAAGTGTATGCATATTACAATCGGAATAATTTTGCACAAAACAAGGTCAAATGATTAACTTCCTTCATTTTTCCCCAAAAAATTCACTAATTTCCTCTAAGTACATGGGCATTTGAAAATTAGAGGGCTCAATGCACTTCTTGACTTTAGAGGACCACCTGCCCATTAATCAGTAAAAAGCCTAAGTACTTAGTAACTATCCATGTCATCTATTTACTTATAAGTCTTTCCTGCTAAAATCCTATTTTACTTAGGAAAATTACACACTATCCCATTAAACCCTTTTTTCATTTTTTGTTTAATAAATAAATACCTAAATATTTTTTTATATTTAGCGTTTTTCTTATTCAAATTATTATTAATCTTAACTTACTATTTATTTTTTATAAAATTTTGAGGTATTCTGTAGATATTTTAACTATGCAAAATCTCGCATATTGTGTATCCCGTTTCTTAAGAAATATAACCATAGAAAACAAAAGAAAGTTAATATCAAAAATACTAATTAACCTCCTATGTTAATTAATAACTAGCTCATCAATCATATTACTCCTATATGATTAAATAATTTTGATTGTAATAAATTCATTTCGTTAATTATCATTATCTTGCCTCTCCCTCTACAATCGTCCGATCAACCATCTACAAATCCAACGATCATATCCATATCGCATGTTCTCCACCACCGAATGTTAATGTGTGATCTAATAAACGTTTTTGCTATTTCATAAGCGTATATGATCTATGTGAATTTGGTCGCTTTTCGCCGAATACCACCTATCCCTGTAAAGTGTTGTGATATACTGCTATCGCCTCTATGCATGCTAAAACTATCATTTCAATGATAAGTCATCTATCCGAAATAATAGAACCTCGCCAACTTGATTTTTGTTAATAAAATGAATAAAAATTCATTTTCATTATTCCTGTTGTGGCTCGTGGTTCAATGAAGAACGCTAAATAATCACAATATTTCAACCATCAATTTTGCTATGAAACTTGTAATAATCCATTCTATTAAGCAAGAGGCTCTCCTTACACCTCACATATTCACTTCTGGGAACATGTATTTATCTGATTTCCACAACTTGTGAAGTCTGGGTTTACACTAATTCACGTAAAAGACTAAAAATACTTTAATCTGTATTTTTCACTCCATAAGATCCCTAAATCTGGACTGTTTCCATTTTTTCCACTAAAAACCCAAATTCCTTTATGAATCCAGGAACTAATGAACTCTAGGTTTGAATGTTGCACTCGAATGCCCCCTATAAATATTTAGACTATCCGCCTAGTGGATAGGACGCACAGTAAGACTCACCCGTAGGAAAATCCTCTCGGGAATATTTTTGCGGATGTGGTAGGATAACTATTTGAATGGCTTCCATATTTTTGGATTGTGGAATCTATTATTTTATGTATTTTTTACCTCGCTCATGTTTTTCCTGAAATAATTTATCACCGCCATGCTAATTACAACCCCAATAAAATGAGCAAATATGTCTCCCAATTCAAACCATTCTTTTCCCAATAATCAAGCCAATCCATCAATGAAATGTTACAATTTCATCCGGCCAAGCCCCGACTCCCTTTCCATGGGAGATTTACTTGAAAAATCCACAAATTTATCCCAAGAAGAACTAAATCGCTCTCGTCAAAATTTCCATGCTACAAGAACATCAATGCAAAGGCCCACCTCCTTATGGATATACCTTTTTTCACGATATGGAAAACTCATAGTTAATATGATATCTTCAAGAATCGTATTCAACACTAGTGAATACGTTGAGGTTAACCCTAGTGTTGTTGTCAATTTACTCCTGATAATCCTCTCTCATTGCCAAATATGACTTTGACTCTACATTGATGATAAGATTCATGACCGCTTGTGAGATTTGAAGACAAAAGAGTTTTCAAATACTCCACTTTTATATACCATCTTATGCTTGATATCACGTAGAATTTCTCCTCCTGCCCCGAAACTTGACACCAAAGGAGTCCACGGCTCGTAACTGGTCCCAATCTTCCATAATTCCTTTGAGTCCCCTTATTCTTATAATAAATTCATTGACCTATTTGTTCACCCTGCAAGCACCTTATTAACAGGAGTTTCCCCTCCTAGGATCAATAGTGATACGAAGAAAATCCTCCAACTCTCCAAGCAATACAGGGTAGGTGATTGGGACTTATACAAGAATCATACAGAAATTAGGATATATGGGTGTGAGATCTATCCTTTCAAGCTACCAAAGTATGTTCCGATGAGGCTCTTTGCCTTAGAATAATTCAGACAAATAATAAATTCAGACCTAGTCCATTTTTATAGTGCCAAGAAGAATGCTCAGCTCAAAATCAAGAGTTAATTAGGCCCTTTTGTCTGTAATACTAAGGATGCAGGGAAAGAAGCAGAAAGATTTTTATAAGATTATCTCAAGTTAAAAAAAAAGTTTTTGGTGGGTACCTTATGACCCTAACAACTTTATATGTGATAGGAGAATGAAAAATAGATTATCACCATACCTTCACCATAGGATTCCAGATATCGAAAAATTTGCAAACATGGATGAATGGATGGAAGGGACCCTAGTAGAAAAGGAGGTGAAATCGTGTCAATGTTGAGAATGTTATTAAATATCTTGAGAAAATAGTTGACCTGGGATTCTTTCGGGGCAGTGTACAAAGCACTGCACTACCCTCTTCCTCTCGTTGGAACTCAAAGAACATTTGTGGTGAAACCGTTGCACCAAACCTACGCAACATCCAAATAAAGAAAAAGAGACTTAGTACAGCCGTGCCGTAGAAATTCACAATGCCTGAGCGCACTCAAAACTTCCAAGGAGCAGCCCAATGCAGATTTCTCCACTTAGGTCAATGTAAGTGGTAAACCCAATCTTGCAAACTCCCAAAATGAGGAAAAAAGAAAAAAGAGAGAAGCGTAAATAGCTACCCGTATCAAGGACCTTCAATGTACTGCATCAAAAGCCAAAGATTAAATACTCACTTAGAAGAAGAATTTGTTGAAGATACCACTAATATTCAGAGGAGAGAAAGGTTATATAGCCAACAAACATTCACAATCAGTGGGAAATCCACCAACTCAGCAGAGAAAAGAGCTGAAAGACAAAAAGTGCAGAGGTATCATCCTTTAGACCACCAATGAAGAATTCTTGGGATATTAAAAAGACATTTATAAACATAAAGCCGAAATGATCCATTAGGACTTCAATTTTATAATCAATATTTGAAGATGGCCCCCAAAAATCAACAGAGATTGATGTCATCCTATGACATCCAGGAAGGTATAATGATGATGATTCATTTCAAGCCTAAAGTGCAACAAATTTCAAACAACAAATATTAAACATTATGTTATAACCAATTTTGAAGTTGTGGCAAAGGATATTCATCCTTTGATCGATTAATCGCATAAATAATCCCTGGAGAGATGATTTATTCAACTCGACCGTAAGTCAATGATGGCCCAAAGATTACAAAATTATTTGGATAATACAACTTCTAACTACATCTCGAAAAAATCTTCTCCCATGCCAAGGATAATATTAAAAAAACTTTGGAAGAGCTAATTATTGGATTGGGTCATAATCCTCCAAAGATGTTAAGGCTATAGAAGCCTTGATCAAAAATAAAGATGATGATATTGTACCCCCAAGGAAACAATTAAAGTTGTTAATTTTCCAAGGCATCCATGTATCACTAAGGTAATAAAGTAAAATCAAGAAAATCAAGTGATTTGCTCTAAAAATTAATGAGCAAACTCAATGACCGAACAAGAACTTGAAAAAGCATTAAAGGAAAGCAGAGAGTTGACCTCTCAGCCTCCCAATGGGGATACCAGAGGTTCAACAATAGCCTTCACACTTGGGACTGACACTGCATCAAAACATCCTTAAAGATCTACAATAAGTGGTCATGGGTGTACACAACAATGGCATTCAAGCAGATTAGCACAGGGCAACACTTCCAATTTGAGTACCGAGGAACTAATAAAATCACGGAGGAATTGAAGCTCCAAGTTACGTAACCTGCAAAAAGAAAAGGTACAATTTACTACCTTTGGAACAAAAGTATGATCTCTCAAAGATAAATGCGTAAAAACAAGAGAGACTGCATTATAAAAATTGGTAAAAGCATTAGAGAAAAGGATCTCACATTGAGAAACCATTGTAAAGAAATCAAAGAAATTCTTTGGGCCAACACTCACCAATCAATAAATGATGTCCGGCCATCAATCCAAATAATGTATGAGCAAATGATTCTAGTTAAACCGCTCAGAAGAAGTTCAAAAGGCAAGGGAAGAATTAGGGAATATGCCTGAAAGAAGCCAACGAGTCAAGGCGCTTTTAAATACCAAGAACAAATATCAGCTTGGAGGAGCTTGAGGATTTTTAAATTCATCTCGATATTTTTAAACTAAAGATAGAATAGACACTTGGAGGTAATTTTTTTTACTAAAAGAACTCGATGCAAGACATAGTAAGAAGATGCCATGACATGCAGAGGAAATTAATTCTTTTACGAAAAGATTCTATATTTTGCAAGAGTAGAGCCAAGTCCTTAGTTACCCATGATAAACTAATGAGCTATCAAAGCTATATGAGAAATTGAATAAGTATGCACAACTGTGCCGCTTCATCGGTGTTTTATCACCGCAAAAGCGTTGCTCACAGAAAATTCCTTCATGACAGTCTGAAATTTTTTTTTATCTCGAACATGAGGTAAAGCACTTATTTCCAATTCAGCCTACGTTTTTCGTATTACACTAAAACCGGTGAAACCTTGAGAAACCTTGAAAGAACCAATACTACAACACTATGGTGGGTGTACATGTTGACACTTGTAAAAATATCCTCGGGTAAATTTTGATTATTTACTACAATAAGTAATAAAAAAGGATAAACAAAGATCAAACAAAGTTAAAGTGTATCGTATCGCATAGGAATTGGAAGCTCCAAGTTACGTAACCCGTAAAAGCAAAGGTACAATTTACTACTCGGGAACAAAAAGTATGATCTCTCAAAGATAAATGCTGCGTAAAAAACAAGAGAGATCAACAGACATAAAAATCGATAAAAGCATTAGAAAAGGATCTCACATTGGAGAAACCTTTGAAAGAAATCAAGGAAATTCTTTTGGCCAACATCACCCAATCAATAAATGATGTCTAGCCATCAATCCAAATAAAGTATCAAGAAATGATTTAGTTAACCGGCTCTAGAAGAAGTTCAAAAGGCAAGGGAAGAATTAGGAATATGCTTAAAGAAGCCAACTAGGCTCATACAACTTTTTAAATACCAAGAAAAATATCACCTTGAGGAGCTGGCATTCAAGATATAATCAGGACAATTTGGAGGTAAAAAATGTTTTTACTAAAGATCTCTCGATGCAAAACTTAGAAAAGAAGATGCCATGACATGCAGAGGAAATTAATGCTTTTTACAAAAAGATTCGATATTTTGCAAGAGTAAAGGGTCACAAGTCCTTTAGTTACCCATGATAAAAATAATGAGTCATCAAAGCTATGTTGAGAATGAATAAGTATGCATAAATCAGCGCTTCATCGACAAGTTCATCACACAAAGTTTTGCCTACGTGAAAATTCTTCATGACATCGAAAATTTGTTTTATCTTGAACATGAGGTAAGCACTTATTTCCAATTCACCACGTTTTCTGGAGACACGAAAAATCAAGGAAACTTTGAGAAAGCTTCAAAGAACCAATACTAACATTATGGTGTGGGTAGACATGCTGGACATTTTGTAAAAATATCCTTGGGTAAATTTTGATTATTTACTACAAGAAGTAACATGGTAAAAGGGATAAACAAAGATCAAACAAAGTAAGCACAAGATAGGTAAAGAGTAATTTAAAAAACAGAGTAGTTAACAGAAAGTTACCAAAGAAGACAACAAGAAGTCAAATCATAGGTCTCATTTTTAGTACAGCCACAAAAAGGAACAACACTACATTGGTTAACTTTTTCTCCTATCCACAAGACCATCCTGTCTTTATTTTCTGTAATTTATTAATAGAGTCATCCTAAAATATATATCATCATAAGAGATATTTGTTATAATTTTTTTGTATAAATACTCCTAATTAGTATTTGAGGGGGGTGGATTCTTAGGAATTTGGTTGTAATACCCATTATTTTGAATAAAGTGGTTGTTGGACAAATTTCAAGATATTATCGGATAAAGAATTGATGCAAAGGACTTCCACAGATTCTTGAGTCAGAAAATGGAACAATAAAGTCTTCTATCTCATTTGTTTTAATGTTTTATACTTGTTTATTTACCATCTATGTTTCATATCTCAATGTTAAAATAAAGAATAATTCAAACTCATATGCAACTGCTTTCAATCGATGTTATTCTTAATGTTTTCCTCCCAACTAGTATGAACAATGAATTTAATTTCTCTGTTTCTGTTTATTCCATTTGATTATTTGGTAAAGAATTCTTAGTTGCTCTTTATTAATAATAATTCAAGTTCCTTTTCAAAATATGTTGAAGGATTCTTAATTTCCTTCACCCATTTTTGAGTCCATTCCATTCATTTTGATCTTAATTGTTCCTATTTGATTACCTTTCCTTTGTGAAACCATCCCTTATAAGGTAAACTAAATCCACAATTAATCTTCTTTGACGCCATTAGTCTAATAGCTCTAAACTATTCATTCCTACCCTCTCCATATTTAAATTTATCACCAAACACAATCAAAATCCCTAAACTTTCATAAATAGCCTAATATCTTTAAAACAAAGCTAAAACTTAAAGAGAGCCCCTCTCGTACACAGATTGCCAGATTCCTCGTACCTAAAAGTTATTTGGTTAACTTAGATCTCCTTTCCTCTTCTCCTGTAACAACTTCAAAGAAAATTTAAGTGATAACAGATGGAATCTAAAAAAATATATATGTGAAAAATAAAGAAAATTTTGATGTAATATGGATATATTTTGTAAATCGAGAGACTGGTAAAATGAAAAGAAACAAGTATCATTAACTATATGATTTGAACATTTCATCGAAATCAACACCAATATCATGTCTCAAAAATTAATTGGCTTATCATTGCAAGATATTTAAAGCTATAGTGTGGAAAAAATTTATGATATAGTTAGCTTGTGCTATAAAAATTGATTGATCATGGGGTTTAATGCTAAATGGACTTGAATTTGATCTGAGTTGTGTATCACCACATGTACTAGTGTATAGAACATTGTCACGTGATGGAACCATGGTATCACTGTATCTTATTAAGAAACTAACACCAAAGAACATCTGCGTGAATAAGAAAATATTAAATGAAATGAAACACTAAATAAATGAAGCACCACAAAATTCATAATACATAGACAAGCCAATCGAAAATGAAAATAATTTAGTGACTGCAACCTTGAATACACAAAGTTATCTTGCTCATGTAAATGACATGATCCATGATGAATATCTAATGAATGATAGGATTATTTGTTTCCAAGAAACACATCTAAAGTTTTTGTCATCAAATAATGAACTTTTCAATTTCAAAATTAACATATCAAATTGTCTTCCTGTAGTACATACTTGCATACAAGAAAACGTGTAAATCATATCAGCCGAGAATGTTTGCCAAACTAGAATCAATATTTTTTTCTCAAAAGTCTATTTCCAATGCTGAATATGAATAATAAATGTATATGTTGGACCACTTATATTAGTTTCAACAATAACTGAAGGAATAACGATAGAAAATTTACAATTCATTCCTAGTGATTACATTTCCATTCTTATTGACGATTTCAATATTTACATCAATTCAAATATCAAATGAAGTAAATAGTTATAAGATTACATGCACTCTTAATGATTACAAGAAGTAACGAGAAATTTTGTTTTCAAAATAAGAAAATTATTGATCATATTTAGACAAGTTTTTCTGTACAACAATATCATGTTGATATTTCGCATTCTAATCTAGGTGGATATTGGTGGCCATCCACCTCTTCCTCCAAGACCCCTAGTCTGTTTCATCAGTTTCCTTGTTTATAGCACCATTTACTATTTTTAGTAGTTTTTCGGGTACTAAACTTCTGCAGCAGTTTTCACCCCCTAAATGGCATTTTTTTGCGGTCTACAACATGCCCATACCAATAGGAACAGACCTGTGGAAAATATTGTAGTACCCAGAGAGATCATTCTAACAAGGTATCATATGCGACAAACAAAGATAATATGACCATGTTATGACCCTGAGAAGTTGGTTGCCTAACTAACTCAAAGAGGGCCCACAAAATCTTTGTGTTCCATCTTTTGGGGTTAGGGTTTTGGTTTTTTATGGTTTTCCCTTATTGTTCAATAATAAAAAGGTCCTTGAGCCTCATTATAACACAGTTAAGAGGCATGTATCCACCACATCGCTTCTCATACATAAGGTACCATCGCCTGATCTAGTTTATTTCCATTATATTTGTAAGTGTATTTCAGTTCTTTGATATTAATGAAATGAAGTTTTTTTCAGTTTCTCTTCTATTTTTTTGTATATATGTATTTTATTTTTTTCTTTCATAAGTTTGAATCAATTGTATTAGGGTGGTTCTCTCTTTCTTGTTTTTTTTTTCTTTTGATGTCCCTCATGAGGTCAAGGTATAAGGAGTTAGGGCTCGATCTATTTGAACCTTTGCAAGATCAGCCTCACAAACCTTGGTGGCCTCCCATGGAAGAAGAAAAAAAAGATGAGGGAGCATGATATCATTTCAAAATATTAGTCGAGGAGGCCCTCAAGTAATAGAGGAATGCGATGATGGATAATTTTTTCCCAGATCCTTTGACACTACCCATTGGCGATACATATTCATGTGGTAGCCACTTTGGAGGCGCCACTCCTTTTAAGGTACAAGTTAACATTAAAATTCCAATATTTGAAGTCAAGACAAATGAGAATTTCATCTTATCTCTCTCTCTCTCTCTATATATATATATATGTGTGTGTGTGTGTGTGTGTGTGTGTGTGTGTGTGTGTGTTCTAGAATGAAATTAATTGTTCAAGTAGTTTTACTATGTGCATTGATGAAAAATGTTACTTGTATTGGATAGATATGTTCTAGAATGAAATTAATTGTTCCAAGTAGTTTTTCTATGTGCATTGATGAAAAACTAGTTGGATTTTCTGGTCAAAAGTTTCCACAATGTAAATAAATCAACAAGGCTACCTATTTGAGTGCATTAACGACAATAACCCAAATTCAACAAACATATATATGTACTAGAATTATATTTCCAATCAAAATTAAAGGGATAATTTGTACATATATCTACTTCTTTAAACTCTTTTTTCAATTAGAGCTCAATTGATACATGGTTAGTTGCATTGAAAAGCTATGTTCTTCCTATTGGAAATTTTTTCATTCGAAAAAGACTACATGTAGAGATCAAAAGCAATCTTAAG
This sequence comes from Pinus albicaulis, assembly GCA_034641835.2. Taxonomy (NCBI): domain Eukaryota; kingdom Viridiplantae; phylum Streptophyta; class Pinopsida; order Pinales; family Pinaceae; genus Pinus; species Pinus albicaulis. Next base: position 80,552 of record JAXQQM020083772.1, on the reverse strand, counting down.
ATTCCAAATGTACTTCAACCATCAAAAAGGGATTTGTGCAACATTACTTGACATGCCATGCCAATTATAGTGAACAACTATCCAATAGAAACATTTAACATTATATACCACATGTGCCAAATGTAGATTAAAACCATCCAGAAATTTAAAATTTTAAAAACTTTTTGATAATATATCATGCAACATTAAAACATTAAATATCACATGAGAAATGTAGATTGAAACCATTCAAAACATGATTTTTAAAAACTTTGTGCTTATATATATCGTGCAACGTTACTTCACATGCCATGCCAATTATAGTTCAACTAGATCCGATAGAAACATTTAACATTATATACCACATGTGTCAAATGTAGATTGAAACCATCCAAAACTTAAGTTTTAAAAACCTTTTGATTATATATCATGCAACATTAAAACATTAAACATTTAAAACATTAAATATCACATGCGAAATGTAGATTGAAACCATCCAAAACTTGAGTTTTAAAAACTTCACATGCCATGCCAATTATAATTCAACTATCCAATAAAAACATTTAACATTATATCACATGCCAAATGTAGATTGAAACCATCCAAAACTTTTAACTTTTAATTCAACAAAAAATCCAAATGTACTTTACATGCCAAATGTACTCCAAGCATCCAAAACTTAAATTTTAAAAAGAAAACAAATTATAACACATGTCATTACATAACATGCCAAATGTATTAATTTTGATACTTTAACTGTACTTTTGTCATGGTTTGATTTATAGAGCCCATACTATACTTTTGAATTCTCAAGCATGACCTCACTATTACGACATTCTCAAGCAAGGCCTGCTTCAATCACTGTCACTATCTCACGACATTGTGAAAATAGCTAAGCTCGAAATTTCATTATGCTTTACGATAGTAATATTATGGTTTGTAAAGGCCATTCTCATCAATTTACAAGTGTGTTTTCCAACACGGATTTATCCTTTTTTGTTGTGTTTGATTAATTCGATCCTCTTTCTATGTATTATGATATTTCTGGGTTTCTAAAATCTCATTTTCATATTTTGAATACTAAAGGATTTAGAGTTTAACCTATTCGAATGCCCACAATTTTAGAGACCCCTTCAGATTTTAAATTGTAAACAGTTGTTCCTATTGTAATTGAAACATTGTGTTATTTGAATTTCTGATTTAATTCCTTCGTAAAATGAGTGGAGCAATAATTTCTATCTGTCCTCATGCAAAACCACTCCTTTTTGTAATGTTGTGTTCATATTTCTTTAACCATTTTATGTAATTTCCTTCACAAATATAATCTCTCTATGCATTGTATTTTCCATATTTAATTAATCAATTCGACGCATTTGTTTTAGATTATATGTAGAAAATGAATCTAGTTTCGGTCCAACTCCGGAGTATTTTATTGTTGTCGTTTACATAAGAAATTATTCATAATATATTGATTGGATTTCTCCTATATGGACTGTTCAAATTGACGTACAAGACTGAGATTACTCTAATCCCATAACAACTTCTAATTTAGCTCGTAATGTATTTATTTTTTCATTTTACGAATGGGTTTGTTTATTCCTCACAATGACATAAGCTTGCGTAGTTATTCATATATGTTATATTGCTTCTCCTTCACGATGACCCATATTTAAATTTAGTATGTTTGTATCAAATGTATAAGGCACTACTACAACATATATCGGAGTATGAATGAATGTGTATTTCTTGATGGATTCTAGATTTGATTGACAACCAAATCTTGAGTTTCCTTTTCTGTCAATTCAATCAGATTATGAGTCATGCCCGGTACAATGATATTTAATTTTTTTATGTCTAAATTGATTTACTTTTTCGAGATTTAGTCTTTATTTACTTTCATTGCAGCCTTCGTTATTTAAATTCAAATAATACAATTCCTATTATATACTTTTGTAGTACCCTTCATTAATTATATTTAAATAATATCATTCATATTTTATATGTATGCATAAGATGTTTCAAATTCTTTTCTCTATAATATTTATGTAGATGAATTTAACTCCAGCTATTTTGATTCCTTTACGTTTATACTATTCATATGAAATATTATAATTCATAACTTATATAAAATTCTATTATTTGTACATCTCTCTAAATTCTGAGTGTATCGAATCTAGTCATGTAATTCAGAGTACTTCATCAATCTGAATAATATACACCAGGGTATACTTTCACAATAGTACTCTTTTTATATTAAATTTTTATTTTGAAGGACTGCGTACTTACCAAGATTTGCACAGGTTGATAACACAGAGCCTTATTTGCACAAAGTTTTGATAACATTTCATTCTAACTATATTTAACACTACTTCGCCCTTTTCAGAAAGTACTCACATATTTTTTTCGATATAGTTTTCTTAAACTTAATTTTAATTTTGTGAAAGTAACATGGGTAACCATTATGTATATTGTTGTCCTTTTTCAGGGATTTACCAGCACTTCGACAAGTCTATATACCTCCTTTCCCAGGTCCGTAATTTAAATTATTTAAACTTCTTCATTCATTTTGTTATGTGAAAGTTCAATTCAGCGATGGTTACAATATTTTTTACTACAGGTACAAGGAGAAGACCAAGTATTGATGAGTATTTCTAGGTCATATCCTCTACCCTTTTATATTGTTATTCTTAGGATTTATTTCCTTAATTCTATTTTCTTATATTATTAGTATAATTCTAAATTCAGTTTCACTATTTTATTTCAGGTTTGATGTTATGTTATCTCCATAATGTATTGTTCACCTCTGTCATTTACCACTTCATCTGAAAGAAAATTTATCTCATTCACAGTTTGGTCACTAGACCAATGAAGAATCTATGGTGTTCTCTCAATTCTACATTTTTTATCTTAGCTCTTTAATATTATACTAGGGTTATAGCCCTAATTTATTTCTAGTTTCACTGTATAATTCCAAATTGTAGTATCATGAACATTTAGATCCTGCATTCCTTACTGAGGATTTATATTTACTAGTTTATGTATAGGTAATTTGAATATGATTTTCTTTTATATTGCATATACTATGAATTTTCACCAATATATCAATATGTAAATAATTTTGTCATACATATTTTATTGATATGACTCCCCCTTTACTGAATATATGGTTTACTTTTCTCATAATATAGTTATTCTTTGGTTATATTACTTGTTGTAATTGATATCAGTTTATGTTGAATTTATATGACATGAAAAATAGTATCATTACAATGTTCTAAACCAGTTTGTCAAATTCTGTATTTTTTCAACCACATTTGATGAATATTCATAAATAACTTGCAAGCAGTTTTCTTTTGACCTATTAATAAACGTCATATTTAGACCCTTTTATGGGTTTTGAGATTCTAACTATTTATCTAATATAAGTCCCTGCACATGTGTAACAAAATAGAGAATTAACTGTATTTAATTACAGTGACGATCTGTTAAATATACATTTAAAAGTGGAAATTATACAATACACAAATAATTATTTACTTAATTGTATAAAATTTATTCTAACAGTGCCTCTACTAACATAATTCTATGGATATTTACCCCACTTATCAGTGATATTCTGTATACTTTCATATTCAATTCAATCTCTAACAGTTTAATAGTTTTGGAATTTCTGAATAGTTATATAATAAAAAATCACAGGAATCACAGACCACTGTGTAAATATTTTTTTCCTCCTAACCACAACGGTATTCCACATCTCTCCCCCAAGAAGAGACCAATTATTCCCCAGCATAAACAACCCCTTTGTTACACTAGTAATGAATTATTTAAGGTTTCTGTCCCTCGGCCTGTTTCCATAACGTAGTCCCATTATTTTGGGATGTCGTTTCCCTTAGCCTAGGTTTTTATTTGGTTTTTTCCACAAAAGGTTCGTTTAAAACTAGCCTTTCCTCAACCCAATTTTATTCCTACCCCTTCCTAGAAACTTTCCACTTTATTGAGGATTTTATTAGACCTTTTTCTCCCATCTAATATTTTTTTTTCTCCAAGGATTTTTGGAGAGTTTTTCTAAAGTCTTCGGATTCTAGTCCATCATCGTGGATAAGAACTCTGGTCTCAAATACTCTGTATTTACACATAAATATTAATTCCACACTTGTTTATTAATTTTAGAAATAATAAGTTCATAAATAATTATCGCCTAGTTCCACCTGAACCTTAGGTTTATTCACTAATTGTAGAAGTTGTAAATAGGGGTACTACATATTTATCGATTCAGAACAATATCAATTCCACTAAGTCCAATCAGAACTTTATCTATGATGGAATTCATTGCTTCTCGACTAATATCAAAAGTGGCATCCATCTCTGACCGCAAATAGTCCAGACGAGGAGGTCATCTCACTAAGGTTGGCTCAGGGAGAGGAAAATCACCATCATGCTTAGAGCCCCTACGGTCACATAATCGACCTTTTCTAGGACAAAATAAATTCAGAAGGAAGGCCATTATAATTATTTTTTATTCCAAAAAACAATTTTTCATAAAATATATTTTCAAAATGAAAAAAAACCTCATCATTCCATGGTATTCTTCCATAGGCTGCAAGGTGCCTATCATACAAATGGCAGGCTATATTACGGTGCTTGAAATATTGCAACTTTAGCATCTTTCCTTTTGACCCCTCTTCGAAATTAAACATATACTTTACCATTTATTTTGTAAGTATTTTTTTAACATCGTCCCATGTATCGTGAACCATTACTATTTCCAGTTGGGTGTGGAGCTTGATTATCTTGTTCATTTTGTATCACAGATTTGGAACCTTAAACCTTAATGTGGTAGCTACACTACTTATAATTAAACGTTGCCTGGGGGCTCCAGTGGGGGCGGCTGCGACTTTATGCACGGCCCCCCTAGTGGTGGCTTTTAGGGGAAGCGCCCCCGAAGCTAAAAACAGATGTAAAATTGCCTTGTAAAAGTATAATAATTTCTATTCAATCTAGGCCATTCATTAGGAGGATGATCTAATGGTAGAATTTATCTTTAGATTAGGGTTTTTTGACCTAGAAGGCAACCCCTCACTTGTATGAGGGTATTGTATTGCGACTATGTATTGTATGTGTATTCTCAGAGTGAGAAATAAATAAGAAGACTGTGAGAGAGAACAGAGGATATTATAGTGGATCTATTGTAGGTTGTGTCTCTTCATTTTTCTAGATAATAGAAAGGAAGGACTAGTTTTTCGGGGTGGACTTAGCCCAAACTGGGTGAACCATGCATATCTGTGTCTCTCTAGTTTTATGTGTTTTGTGTGCTTGTGTTTTCTGCATATTTTATCTGTTGCATTGCTATGTAATATATAATTTTTCTAACATTTCCTTCTTTTTCTCATCACTTCTACAAAGGTATCAGGGGCTGGCCCAAGATTTTTGTAAACATCAACAAGTGTGCTTAAAGAGTGTTTAACTATTTTTAATCTTTCTTGAATCTCAGCAGGGAGTTTCAAACACACAAGATATTTCTTCAATTTTGAATAAAGATGTTTGCACCTTTGTAATATGTATTGTTTGATGTTTTCTTCCCAAGTTAAATAATCGAGAATTTAAGAGGGATAACTCATGGTTGGTGTACAAACTTCTTCTTGAATAACAAAATCTGGCCTACTTTTTTTCAAGCAACATTTTCACCCTCTACATCAATATATAAAATTTTGTATCAATAAAATAACATGTGAATATATCTGTAAAAAATTTCTTGTTAACCATAAAAGATTATATAAATAATTTAACAAATTAATAATTGAATGAAAATAATATGCAGATCAATGGCGACCTCGAGATTGTTGAGAAACATCATGCCCACCCTGAAATGGTTGGGAACCAGTTTGACCACCCATTGGTTTAGAACCAACATGACCACCCATTTGTTGAGAACCAACATAACCACCCATTGATTGGCCATCGGGGGAATGTGTACCACCACCAACCTCACACTACGAGAGGGAATCTTCATTAAATAAAAAATGGGTTAAGCTTCATTAAAAAATATGAATTTATATTCAATTCAAATATACATACACACATATAAATGCATACATATGATTGTAGATTGCATGAACCATACTACGATTGTGTGAACCATGGCCAGGCTCAATTGATTGAGTTGATACTCTTTTCCTATGAACTCCTAAAAAGTGAAATTTATTAAAAAATAATTTAACTCACAGAATTGATAAAAAATCAATTCCATATGTATACATGTATCTATGGTGATAATATTATATATTCCAATGTCATTTAAAAGCATGCAAATTTAATATAAATACCATGAACATCCCTCGATCCATGATCTCTCTCTCTCGTAGAGGGATCGAAGAATCACGTGCCGAATGATCAATCTCCGATGATATATATATATATATATATATATATATATATATATATAGTGGGTATCTACAGTTACATAGATACACATAATGCTTAAAGCCTCGAAGAATCACGAGGAAACTGATCATCCATGATATATATGGATCTATATACAAATACATAGATACATGATTTTGAAAAGTTACCTCGTGTATTTACAATTATTTTTAAAATTAGTCTTTAAAAAAATTTCAAAAGAATTCAAAAATTTATGTAATTTACACAAATGTTGGAGAAAACACACAAATTATGTAAAGCATAAAACTTTCAAAGAACAAATTTGTGTAAAACTCACTTAAACAAAACTTTGTTGAAGTCCTACACATTTTTAAAATAAAATACAAAATTTTCTAAAAAATGAAGTCCACCAAGTTGTGCTTACATGGTGGAAGAGCACTTGGTATATAATTGAAAAAAACACATGGTCATTAAAAATGATGCATTTATAAGTAAAAAACACACACATATAAAAGATATGTTAGATTTTCCATCAATAAAATTTGGAGAGTGTCTCAACACTAATTCATCTTTGACAGATGAATCTTGAATTGGAATTGCCCCATACAATAGTAATTCATCTTTGAAAAATTAACCTTGAATTGGCATTGCCCCATTTAATAGATCACTAGACATATTATTAACATTTGGAGAATGTCTTATACTAAATTATCGATATTGTATAACAAAATTTCTTTCCTTTCCAAGCAGTTGTTTTAGCCTCTCCTTCTTAAATTGGTACATGCCTTTCATCTAGTTGCACGTAAGTTGGGAACTGGTGAAAACTACAATTCCATTTGATCCATACTCCCTAGATGTTCTGAAGCCTTATATCAATGCAATATAATATTCTTCATTGTTTGTTGTTTTTCCAAGTATATTCATTTTCCTTTGAGGGACTTTGTTAGTCGCAATATTGCATAACACATATGTAATCATTACTTTCTCTCAATTTGGATAACAAGAAACATCTATGTATAATGTCCATTTTTCAACCATTTTTAGTGGGTTTTTTTTATCCCTGAAAAAAACGAATTTAATAAAATATATTAAATTAACATTTATTCCAAATGACTTAAAGTTTATGGGATAAATGACATGTACATGGTTTCCATAAACATTAGGACCACAATAAAATATTAAATGTACATTTATTTCAAATGCCTTGAAGTTTATGGGAGAAATGACATGTACATGGTTTCCAAAAACACTATAAAATGCCTTTAATTTTATAGTATAAACAACATGTGCATGGTTACGTTTATGGGAGAAAGGACATGTACATTGTTTCTTAAAACACTAGGACAGTCCTTATATTTAGCTATAATTTTTATAATTTACTGCCAATGAAAATGAGTAACACCACATCCTAGCCATTATGGTTGGTTAGGTGATAGTTGACCCTTATGAGGTGATAGAAAAATATAGCTAAAAGTTTTATAAAGGTGACAAACATGTGACTTTGAAAGAATCCTTGATGTTGAAAACGACATTGGCTAAATGACTAACAACACATCGTAACCATTATGGTTGGTTAGGTGATAGTGGACCCCTATGAGGTGATAGACAGATTTAGCTAAAAGTTTTATAAAAGTGATAGACATGTGATTTTGAAAGAATCCCTGTTGTTAAAAAGGACAGGGGATAAGCAAGTAACAACACATCGTAGACATTATGGTTGATTAGGCCATAGTGGATAACACATATGTGATAGGTGGTAGTAACAACACATCCTAGCATAGAGTTACCATAATTCAGAAAACAGATGCTAGAATGTTGATATTAAATAAAGTTTACTTAGAAAAATTCATTTTTCACATTCTCCTTTAATCAAATTCTTTCATACTCTAACAAAATATACCCACATCAAACTTTATTATAATTCAGAAAACATATGCTAGAATGTTGACATTAAGTAAAGTTTACTTAGTTAAATTCAGTTTTCACATTCTCCTTTAATCAATTTTTTTTCATACTCTAACAAATTAATATACCATCATAGAGTTAATATAATTGAGAAAACATATGCTAGAATTTTGATATTAAATAATGTTTACTTAGATAAAGAATAATAAATATCTTTCTTAACCTAATAAATAAATTAATGTTATTTATTATTAATTAATTAAGATAATTAATAATAATTCAAATAAAAATATTTATGTATTTAATAAACTATAATATACTATTTTTTATTCCTTGGTATTTTTCTGGTCGGCCCCTTCTTTCTCCTCATTCACTCCTACATGTATTTATTACATCCATCCTCCTCCCTTATTCACAGGTTTTGTCCTGATCATGAATCTTTTTTTAGACTTGAAGCATAGACATAAAAATGGATACTGTGGAGATTTTGAATTCCCCATCTCAAAACTCACACCACAGAAACCTTTAAACTATCATAGATAAATTATTCTTTCATATTCTCCTTCAATAAAAAAAATTTCATACTCTAACAAATTTGTATACCATCATAGAGTTACTATAATTCAGAAAACAGATGCTAAAATGTTGATATTAAATAAAATATACTTAGATAAATTTGGTTTTCACATTCTCCTTTATTCAAATTTTTGTCATACTCTAACAAATTAATATAGCAGCATAAATTTACTATAATTTAGAAAAGAGATTCTAGAATGTTGATATTAAATAAAGTTTACTTTTATTTAGATAAATTCGGTTTTCACATTCTCCTTTAATGAATTTTTTTTCATACTCTAACAAATTAATATACCAGCATAGAGTTACTATAATTCAGAAAACATATGCTAGAACGTTGATATTAAGGAAGAAAGAAGCAATATTTTCTTCTGGAAAGGCATAGTAGTGTGTACAATAAGATATTATTTTTTACGAGCCTTCTAATGTTGTTGGTTTTATATCGGTAGCCTCTAGGTTTTATTTGAGGAAGGGCTAAAACATTAGTTTGAGGACAGACCCAAAGCTTGAAATATATATACATATATACTATAATTGGGAAAACAAATCTCAAAATGTTGGATATTAAATATTCAGAGGGAAAGAAACAATATCTTCTCATGGGATGATCTAATGGTTCATACAATGCAATGTTATCCTCTACCAAACTTCAAATTTTCTTGGTATTATACTAGCTTTATCTATATTTAATCTGAAAAATTCATAATGATGCTTTGGCTCACAAATGACCCTTTCGATTAAGTGGGCTAATGTTAGATATAATCCTTTAATATTTTGTCTATGCTATAAATAAGATTGTAAATAATTAGGAGAATACAAGGATGAAATGGCTCTCGGATAATGAAATGAAGAGTCACTTAATTGTATAAATTTGATTGAACATTAATATAAAACTTCTAATGGAGTTATCCATTCTCACCTAACAAAATCAAATTCCACTAGAAGGAAAAAGATTATTTCTCAAATAAGCTAGAAATATAGTATCTAGAGACTTGGTGCAAGAAATAATAAATCCAAATAAATTTAATATACAGTTTAACAAACTAGAAAATTATTTGAAAATTGAAATAAATACATATAGTACTCATAAAATATTAGTTAGTGATTTAAAGTATAATTAATTGGTAAATGTATGAATATTCAAAGGATAAAACTATAATTTCATCTCTTCTTAAAGAAAAGGATAAAGAAATCAAAATGATTAGATATAAAATAGAGTTTCCTATCAGAGAAAAATGTTAAATTGGGCAATTCTTTCATAAATTCAATGAAGAGATAGAATTTTCTTCGCTAGAAAGCTTAGCCTCTAAAGCATTAGTTATTTATTTATAAATAATCAAATAAGGATTAGATTTAGAGCATATAAATCTAAATAAATTGAATATACACAGTTTAACAAACTAGAAAATCAATTGAAAATTGAAAGAACTACATATAATACTCAAAAAATATTAATTAGTGATTTAAAGTGTAAAATAATTGTTAAATGTCTCAATATTCAAAGGATAAACCTATAATTTCATCCCTACATAAAGAAAAGGATAAATAAATAAAAATTATTAGATAAAAAATCGAGTTTCGTATCAGAGAAAAATGTTAAATTGGACAATTCATTCATAAATTCAATGAAGAGATGGAATTTTCTTTGTTAGCAAGATTAGATTGTAAAGAATTAATTATTGATTTAGCAATAATTTGAAAAAAATTTAAATTTGTTGAAATAAATGTCAAGTGGAAGTCCTCATAGATGCTAAAGCTAGAAACACAAACTGAAAAAATAAATGCACTAATAGAAAATTCCCATTCAAGATTAGATTTGAAAGATAAAATCACAGAAAACGCTAATCATAAAATAACCTCGAAGAGATTAAGAAGAAGCTTGATCAGAAAACCTTTGCAAAGAAATATTTGGATGGGGTCGAACACTACATTGGGGACGAATTATGGTGGCTACACAAGAAATCAAATGCGATTTCAATGTGTCTGAGTACCAATATATACCAAAAATAACAGAAACCATTACAAGAAAACTCTAAAAATGATGCATGTATGAGCTTAAACTGTTAAATAGTAGGGAAGTGCCCTTTTTCCCACACTAATACGTTCTCAGGGTAATTGTAGCAATATGTTATAAAGTTACCGAAAGGTAGGGAGTATATTAATGTATTCTTTTTCGTATGCCATTGACCAGTCATTTCAACCCATGAAGGGTTCCAACCATGAATGGTTTCCACTTAATTAACAAGGCTTCTCATGATACATCAGTTAAATTAATTATATGTTATGTGCATTACTATGTTTTTATTTGTATTGGTTCTAGACCTATACTTTTCCATTTATGGTGCTCCGTAAAGAATGTTAATGATCTCAACAAATAGTTTTTGTTTCTTTAAAAATATTTAATTTTCTATTTGAATTTTAAAATATTTTTTTCATATTTGTGGCATGCTTTTATATTATTAGTGAAATTAATTACATGCAGTAGAGATCCTAAAGAGTGATTTGAGCCGTTGACATAATATTTTCAACTGCAAGGTAGTAACTGGGGAATTTTTCATTTTGTTCATTGATGCATCTACAAACTGAATGGACCCTGAGATATTTGATACTACTCGACGAACAAGGTAACATAAGAGATATGGAAACTATGATTACTAGTAATACAGATGATGTCATGAACAACATTGCTTATCACTTACTCTGATTAATCACATTACTATTGATTGATTTGAGTATTAAGCCCATAAGTATCTATAGATCAGCTTTGTGTTCATAAATGCAATATATGTATATGATTACCATTACTAAGTTGTAACATGTACAAAAGGAGATATATGTGATATTTATAGTGTAAACTAATTACACCTAAGCTCTAAGTTAATATGCTTACAACCTTTATCAATATGAAGTAATATGAAAATATTGATGGTTACACTCTTCATGTTATAACTAGTAATCAGTACTAAGAAAATGACTGGAATGGTAGAGATCATCAAATAGAGTAAGTTGAATATGGGTTAGTACTACCATTTTCATCATAGTACCCATGTATCATAAGCTGCCTGATTTCCATTTCTTGTAAGATACGACTCGACAGACATGGTAACATAATATATACAAAAACTATTATTTCTAGTAATATAGGTGTTGTAATGAACAACATTTTTTATCACTTACTCTCATTAATGGCATTACTACTAATTGATCTGAGTATTAAGCCCATAAGTATATTTAGATCATCGTCGTGTGGTAAGAAAATGACTAGAATGATAGAGATCAACGAATACTGTAAGTTGAATATGACTTAGTATTACCACTTTCATCATAGTATCCATATATCATAAGCTTCTTGATTTTAATTTCTTGTAATATACCACTCGACAGACATGGTAACATAATAGATATGGAAATTATGATTATTAGTAATACAGGTGTTGTAATGAACAACATTGTTTATCACTTACTCTAATTAATGGCATTACTATTGATTGATCTAAGTATTAATCCCATAAGTATCGATAGATCAACTTTGTGTTCATAAAGGTTAAATATGTCTATGATTACCATTACTAAGTTTTAACATGTAAAAAAGGTTATATAAGTGATATGTATAGGGTAAAATACTTGCACGTAATCTCTAAGATGAGATTCTTACAGCCTGTATCAATATGAAGTAATATGCAAATACTAATGATTACACACTTCACGCTATAACTATTAATCAAGACTAAGAAAATGAATGGAATGATAGAAATCAACGAATAAAATGAAATAAATATTAATTAGTACTACCATTTTCATCATAATGTCCATATATCATAAGCTACTTGATTTCCATTGCTTGTAATATGCCACTCGACGGACATGGTAACATAAGATAAATGAAAACTATGAATACTAGTAATACAGGTGTTGTAATGAAAAACATCATTTATCACATACTCTGATTAATGGAATTATTAGTCATTGGTCTGAGTATTAAGCCCATAAGTATATATAGATCAACTTTTTTTTCATAAAGGTAAGATATTTATATGATTACCATTACTAAGTCATAACATGTACAAAAGGTGATATAGGTGATATGTATAGCGTAAACTACCTACACCTAAGCTCTAAGTTGAGCTTCTTACAACCTACATCAATATGAAGTAATATGAAAATATTGATGATTAAGCTCTTCATGTTATAAATATTAATAAATACTAAGAAAATTATTGTAATGATAGAGACCAACGAATAAAGTAAATTGAATAGGACTTAGTCCTACCACTTTCATCACAATATCCATGTATCATAAGCTGCTAGATTTCCATTTCTTGTAAGTTATGTTTTACTTAAGCTGGGAATCACAATGGTCTCATAGTAAGATTATACTGTTGAGACTATATTAGCATCTCAAATATGGAGAAACACTCTTCTAGATTTTCATTAATAGTGAGTATTGATTTCATGGTAGTTACACTCGATCATAAGTAGAGTAATTGAAAATAAATCTTGTACATGCTTATACTAAGGACAAAACATGAGAAACAAAAGTGTAAACAAGCTTCTCACAAAAGTGTAAACAAGTGTAAACAAGTGAGAAAGCTTCTTACGTGAGAAACGCACCCGAATATTCTTACATGAGAAATTTTCATTTTTTTCGGTTCTTCAACTTTCAGCAAACTATAACAATTTTTTTGTTTAGAATTTCATTTTGTGATAAAAATAAAAGTTGTCAGAAATTTTGTTAGCTTTCTATTAATTATTTAAAAAAAAAAATTATGAAGATTTGATATGTCAACTTAGAATTTCTTTGAGTGTGTGTTTCTTAACAATCAAAGGATTCATAAGAAGTCATGTTATGACGCAATGTTGTATTCATTGAAAATTTGTGCTTTTGAGAAAACAAAATGTGTTACAACAATATATACAGAGTCTACTTTGGTTTCGTCATATTTACAAAGCCAATGGATACATATCATAATTACTAGAATTTTTTGAACTGGTCCAATACGAAAAACTGCATATTTTGGATATGTTTCACGACGCAACAAATTTATTAACATATGAGTTATAAACTAAAAATCTAAAAGATACCCATTAGAGATGACAGACCAATGTAATAACCCATAAATTTTTCAATTTTTTTTACAATGTATTTTGGGGGATACAAAATTTTGATTTCACTGAATCACAATGACCCTCAGAAATTGTTTGCACCCATTTTATTAGAAAATTAATTAAAATTAGTAAACATTTATGAAATTCCATAAAATTTATATTTCCTGAAAGTAGATTCAATTCTAAAAATGCTTGTCTTGGTTCCAATAGTTAATTAAAAACCTTTCATGGAGTTTAATCAGTCCAAAGTTGCAGAAACGTATTCAGAGCCTGGTTCTGCGTAACTGGTGATGCGTTAGTTCGGCCGAACTTTGATTAAAAGTTCGGCCAAAATATTTTTTGCGCCGACGGCTCGTTAAGTCTAATGACTTAATAGTTCGGCCGAAATTTTTGTCAAATTTTGGCCGAACTTTTGTATAATCTTCCGTCGGCCGGAAAATTTCGTGGAGCCCCTCCTAAAACAAATTTCGCGGCAATATAAATTGCCGCGAAATCATTCATAATTTTCACACATTTCACACATTTCATCTGATTTTACAAAGGTCTTGGTTTGGGTTTAAAAATTTTTCTTGGAGGTTTGGATTTAACGGAATTTATTGGAAGTGGACTGATTTTGCAAATAATTGCTTTGGGTTTAAATAATTTTGTTGGAGGACATTTCTTGGAGGTGGCCTGATTTTGCAAAAAAAAAAATTGGGCTTAAGGAATTTTCTTGGACGTACATTGAAAGGAAATTTCTTGGAGGTATGTGATACATTTTTTTGGATTTTTTGTGCTTCATTTGTTTTGAAAGTATGGAGTTGCGCTTAATTTTGAAAATACATTTTTTGGAAGTATTTTTTAAAGTGACGTTTTTTTTTTAAGTTGGAGGCATTTTTTGAAGTGACATTTTTTTAGAGTACATGTTTTGAGTTGAAGTAAATCTTTTGAGCTTCATTTCATTGTTATAAGACATTTTTTCTCGAATTTTTTAAAGTAAGTGTTTTGGATTGGAGTATGTATTTTTTGCAAAAAATTTAAAATGAATTTTTTTTAAATTAAATCTTTTCTGATGTTTTTTCCAATTCAGTTATTGTCTAATTTTTTGAAGGAAATTTTTTGAACTTCATACCCTATTATCATGGGAAATCGAACGACTTGTTGAAAAAGAGACCCTGAGGAACGTAGAGAAGAGACAAGACAATCTCGCAAAAGGAAGTTAGAAGCCCTCTCAAATATTGAAGAGGAAAATCAACCTCAAGAAGAAATTGAAGCAGGTATGTAAATGTAAATATTATGATCTATTGATATATTTAAAATTTTCCTAGTGTAAAATGTGAAGCTTAATTTTTATTTGATGAAATATTTGAAAAATATTTTGTTTAATGTAAACAGACAGAGATATTCCTCAAAACATTGATGATGAGATACAAAATTTTGAAAGAAAAAGTGAAAGAGATATTGAACCAATGATTGAAGATAGTGAAAATATTGAAAGAAATCCAAATAAAGAAATTGAATCACAAGGTATGTACATATATATAATATATATTAAACAAATGCACGTATTATTGAAATTATATATATATATATATATATATATATATATATATATATATATATATTAATTTAGTTATTTATTGAATATGTACTATTTTTTCCAATATGTATAGATGAAATCACTGTCGATGATGAGATGTTAGAAAATGTTGACACTCACACATATGGAGATAAAAAACCTAACCATGCTATACGATATCGTGTTAACTACATTTTTGAAAAGTATTTCTTAAATGAGCGAGTGATAGTTCAGGCTCAAATGTTGAAAAGTCTCTTATCATTAAGGAATTAAAAGAAGCTACGACACTACTGGGTATTCAAAAATTAACCATAGATAAAAAAATGAAGGAAGATGTGATAAAAAATATGAGTAGTGTTATAAATTCAATTAAGAGATCTAGAGAGAAAGATGTTTCGATTGTACGTAGAGGAATACAGATGGAAATCGTTTCATCAATTACTAAAGAGAATGATTTGGTAACATCTACGGCACGAGCACTGGGAACCTCGCGAAAAACTTTGCACAAACATCAGAAATTTCGGCTGCAAATAGATGTAAATGATGAACTCGCTTGTTGGAGAGCTATTTGTAGGCAACCATAGAAAGATAGACTTGGAGAAAATGTTAAAAAAATAATATATGAATATTGGAAGAACAATTCACGTGTTTCGCCAACTGCAAGGCATGTGATGCGAAGAAGAATAGCACGAAATTAGTACGAAGAACATGAAAAATATTT
Source organism: Pinus albicaulis (assembly GCA_034641835.2). NCBI lineage: Eukaryota > Viridiplantae > Streptophyta > Pinopsida > Pinales > Pinaceae > Pinus > Pinus albicaulis. The sequence continues at coordinate 64,323 of JAXQQM020083772.1, read as the reverse complement.
CTTGGAAACCAATCAGATAGAGTTATTCAACAAGTTCAAAGAAGAGAATCGTCAAATTCATGTTTCACTCAGTGCTTTTGTTCAACAAGAACCATGGTATGTAAAACCTATCACCGTACGCGACACTTGTTGTTGTCGTTATCATGTGGAATTTGAGTTATATTAAGACACATTCCTTGATTTTGGTAGAACGTTATGGAAGGATTCACCTCCTCCTTCCACTATCCGTGATTTCATATCTCAAATTATAAGTGAAAGAGAAAGCAATGAATTATTTTACAAAAAGAAATGTGTTGGTGGTAAAAAATGCGATGATTGTGGAAATTTGACTAAATTTCAAAACAAATATTGTATTGATATAGATTATCAATCATTGTCCAACATGAAAGTGAAATGGAAGAGATATGAATATATCGATACATCGATTCAAGGTGCAAATAGTGTTAAAAGAATTGAATTACTAGAAGACAAAATTTTTTTGATAGACTTTTTGAGAAAGTTTGAGGCGGAAATTTACAAATACACCAAGCTTTCCCATAGAGCTCGATGGCAAGACTTGCAATTCAAAAAATCTCGTGAATTTTTTCCACCAGGGACCATTTTGTCAGTGATTGATTTTGCAGAAAACTACACATTTGTTCCACAAATAGAATTTCAAGGTAAATACTATTATTCGGACCAAGTCTCCATGCTCGTCCATATTATATATAGACATGCTGAAAAAAATGTTGATCATATAGAAAGCACGAGTGAAAATCGACATATCATTAAACAATATCACTTTTATATCAGTGATGATCGTACACATGACACATGTTTTGTACAACATTGTTTTGGAAAAATTTATGATTCCTTGAAAAATCGTGGAATAACATTCAATGAACATTGGATATGGTCAGACGAATGTGCAGGTCAATTCAAATCTGCACGATCATTCTTTTGGTTGTGTTGTCTTCATAAGAAAACCTACATTAAACATTGTTGGAATTTCTTTGAGACTGGCCATGGAAAAGGAGAACATGATGGTGCAGGAGCATGCATAAAAGGAGCACATAGAAGATATCAAATGAACCACTCTGCAAGCCGACTTGTGAATTCTAAATAAGTTGTTCAATTGTGCATCGCTGCTCTAAGCCATGAGACTAACCCATCAAGGGAAGTGCAAAGGTACATTCAATTTAATTTATATTGGAAATATAATTTTAAACATTGTACATTTATCATGCAATGGTTATCTTTGATTGTATTTTGATATCATATTTACAAATTCTTCTTTTAATTTTCCATATAAAGGTTTTTCTGGCATATTGGGATCGAAGACGTAGATAGATCAATTGGAAGTGACATTGAAACAATAAAAGGGACTCGAAAATTGCATTCAATTCAAACAAAGTCGTCCAGAAATGTGTTTGCATTGGATAAAAGAAAATATTCTTGTTTTTGTGATGTTTGCATAGACAACACAGAATCCAATGACTTTTATGAAAACAAAATGTATGTGAATGATTGGAAACATATAGAGCTAAATACAAAGGGAAAAATGTTTGTTGCAATGTTTGAAGAAATGCAATCAGAGGAAACTACAATATCATCCGATGGTGATCGAGTTTCCGATCTTGTTAGAGAAGGTAACATTTGAATTACTTTCTAATGATTTAAAGATCTAGAAATAAATTTAAATATGTATAATTTTGTTAAGTTTGTTTTATTGTGCAGGAGATGTTTTTGCTGTAATTGCACCTATTGACAACGATGAAAATCTGAAGTATTATTTGATGCGTTGCACTGAATGAAAAATGAAATTATTACAAAACTATAATGATCACGGATTTCAATATGACAGAGGGTATATTATACTGAAAGGTTATTTTTTTAGACAAACTCATCAAAGTGGAGACTTTGTTTACTTTGAAGCCTATGAACTTGATTCCATAAGTTGTCAATATAGTCACTTTGTGTGTGCAACACGTATAAAGTTGAAAGAATTTCAATCAAAGAAAAAATCGAAAATTAAGAGATGGAAAATGTCAAAATCCGATCACGAACAAATTATTGAAGATGGAATTCCATTGGAATTATTTTGATTGAATTGTCCAACAATTTATTCTCTTTGGATTATATATGTTTTAGAAATTCCAGTACTCAACTAAAAATTGAGTTGCTTATGTTATTTTTGCAAGTGTTTTCACATGTACAAATTGTTTTGGTACATGCACGTGCTCTAGTATCAACTGAAATAGCTTTTCTATACATGTGCATTGATGAAAAATGTTACATGTATTGGATATATATATATATATATATATATATATATATATATATATATAGATATATATATATTGGTATTGGTTCCATCATTGTGTTGTTTTTACTGATGCAATTGATTTAGTCTTCCTTGACTAACTGATAGTTACGAATGCGAAATATTATGTTCTATATTATCTTTGTTTCTTGTGTATGTGCAGGTATCCGAGCGTGAGAACAAGCGGATCGTGATTTGTCAAACCAGGAGTGAGAGGCAACCACTTTTTCGACGACGAAAAAAGTGTAGGACCTCCAGTAAGTTAACTATCAAGTCTCTATCCATTCGTTAACTAGGAATTGATGTCATAGTGTGTCTTGCTTGTGGCTAGACCCACTCTAGGGCTAGTGGGATCGCCTCTGTCCATAGACGAGATTTATTAATGAAATGATGGAAGAGTACAACCAAGCTTTGACGTTGCAGTCTCCTCCAACAGGGTTTCAGTGGAGCCCATCTTACAAAGGCTCATCAAGAATTTGGACGGGGCTCTCTCTATGGAATTCTCCTTGGTTCTACGTTCTCGATAGCGATTACTCAGCTATAGTGTCTCTTCTCCAAGTTCGGGTCTTGGATATATGTTTGGCTTCATGACTTTCATAAAGGGAGAAGGCATGTTTATATAGAGGGAGAGGGAGAGGTCAGGATCCCTATAATCATGTAAGGGAGACCTATCTTCAAGGAGTGTTCCATGGGAGGAGGAAACTACTACCTAAAGAGGGAGATCCATGGCTCATCAAGTTAACCACTTCCTGTGACTCATCCCTGAGGTGGTTAAAGGAAACTTCTGCCTATATTTTTTTACAAAACATTCCTAAAACAGCTGGCGCGGGCACAACACAAAGATAGTGCGCCAGGTGGTGCGGGCTCTAGTGTACATCCTCCACATTGTCGCGAGGGATGAACTAGTTACTCGTGCCAAGGCAAAAACATAGATTTTTGTGGGCTTTTTGAGGAAATTTTCAACAAGAGAAATGATTTCCTTATGCAGAAGGATGCAAAGAAGGTGTTTGAAAAGTATGACACTGCTCACAGGTTACGGGAAATACCCTCCAATATGCGGGGCGAGGGATTGCAGGGCGGTGACAAAATGTTGTGTAACAGATGCCCCCTAAAGCATGAGGTCTGAGAGAGGGAGGGGTGAAATGCTTTATGAGAACGCGTTCGACCCAAACACTGTTGTCAGAAAACCTGCAAGTATGAATACAATTGATACATCTGATACATGACATGTGGCATGGGCGCAACCATCCATAATAGAGTACATAAACAATGAGATCTGAGGTATGGACACAACCATCCAGCAGTGGGGATCAAAAAATAGACTCAAGTATGGTCGCAACCATCCAATCAGAAGAGTCATGTAATAAGTCATAGTAATCCACAAGAGACACATTAGATCGGAAAGCTTCTTTTTGTGAGCTTGCTGAAGCTTCTTGTGAAATTTTCATTTTTTTCGGTTCTTCAACTTTCTGCAAACTATAACAATTTTTTTGTGTAGAATTTCATTTTGCGATAAAAATAAAAGTTGTGAGAAATTTTTTTAGCTTTCTATTAATTATTTTTTGAAATTTTTTTATGCAGATTTTATATGTCAACTTAGCGTTTCTTTGAGTGTGTGTTTCTTAACAATCAAAGGATTCATAAGAAGTCATGTTATGACGCAATGTTGTATTCATTGAAAATTTGTGTTTTTGAGAAAACAAAATGTGTTACAACAATATAGACATAGTCTACTTTGGTTCGTCATATTTACAAAGCCAATGGATACATATCATAATTACTAGAATTTTTTCAACTAGTCCAATACGAAAAACTGCATATTTTGGATATGTTTCGCGATGCAACAAATTTCTTAACATATAAGTTATAAACTAAAAATATAAAAGCTACCCATTAGAGACAACAGACCGATGTAATAACCCATAATTTTTTCAATTTTTTTTACAATGTATTTTGGGAGATACAAAATTTTGATTTCACTGAATCACAATGACCCTCGGAAATTGTTTGCACCCATTTCATTAGAAAATTAATTAAAATTAGTAAACATTTATGAAATTCCATAAAAGTTATATTTCCTAAAAGTAGATTCAATTCTGAAAATGCTTGTCTTGGTTCCAACAGTTAATTAAAAACCTTTCATGGAGTTTAGTCAGTCCAAATTTGCAGAAACGTATTCAGAGCCTGGTTCTGCGTAACTGGTGATGTGTTAGTTCGGCCAAACTTTGATTAAAATTTCGGCTGAAATATTTTTTGTGTCGACGGCTCGTTAAGTCTAACAACTTAATAGTTCGGCCGAACTTTTTGTCAAATTTCGGCCGAAATTTTGTATAATTTTCCGTCGGCCGGAAAATTTCGCGGAGCCCCTCCTAAAACACATTTCGCGGCAATATAAATTGCTGCGAAATCATTCATAATTTTCGCACATTTCACACATTTCATCTGATTTTACAATGGTCTTGGTTTGGATTTAAAAAAATTTCTCGGAGGTTTGGATTTAAGGGAATTTATTGGAAGTGGACTGATTTTCCAAAGAATTGTTTTGGGTTTAAAGAGTTTTCTTGGAGGACATTTCTTGGAGGCAGCCTGATTTTGCAAAAAATTATTTTGGGCTTAAGGAATTTTCTTGGACGTACATTGAAAGCGAATTTCTTGGAGGTATGTGATACATTTTTTTGGATTTTTTTGTGCTTCATTTTTTTTGAAAGTATGGAGTTGGGCTTAATTTCGAAAAGACATTTTTTGGAAGTATTTCTTAAAGTGACTTTTTTTTTTAAGTTGGAGGTATTTTTTGAAGTGACATTTTTTTAGAGTACATGTTTTGAGTTGAAGTAAATCTTTTGAGCTTCATTCCATTTTTATAAGACATTTTTTTCTCAAATTTTTTAAAGTAAGTGTTTTGGATTGGAGTATGTATTTTTTGCAAAAAATTTAAAATGAATTTTTTTTAAATTAAATCTTTTGTGATGTTTTTTCCAATTCAGTTATTGTCTAATTTTTTGAAGGAAATTTTTTGAACTTCATACCCTATTATCATGGGAAATCGAACGACTTGTTGAAAAAGAGACCCTGAGGAGCGTAGAGAAGAGACAAGACAATCTCGCAAAAGGAAGTTAGAAGCCCTCTCAAATATTGAAGAGGAAAATCAACCTCAAGCAGAAATTGAAGCAGGTATGTAAATGTAAATATTATGATCTATTGATATATTTAAAATTTTCCTAGTGTAAAATGTGAAGCTTAATTTTTATTTGATGAACTAATTTGAATTTAAATATTTTGTTTAATGTAAAAAGACAGAGATATTCCTCAAAACATTGATGATGAGATACAAAATTTTGAAAGAGAAAGTGAAAGAGATATTGAACCAATGATTGAAGATGGTGAAAATATTGAAAGAAATCCAAATAAAGAAATTGAATCACAAGGTATGTACATATATATATATATATAATATATATTAAACACATGCACGTATTATTGAAATTATAGATATATTTATTAGTTTAGTTATTTATTAAATATGTACTATTTTTTCAAATATGTACAGATGAAATCACTGTCGATGATGAGATGTTAGTAAATGTTGACACTCACACATATGGAGATAAAAAACCTGACCATGCTATACGATATCGTGTTAACTGCATTTTTGAAAAGTATTTCTTAAATGAGCGAGTGACAGTTCAGGCTCAAATGTTGAAAGGTCTCCTATCATTAAAGAAATTAAAAGAAGCTACGACACTATTGGGTATTCGAAAATCAACCAAAGATAAAAAAATGAAGGAAGATGTGATAAAAAATATGAGTAGTGCTATAAAGTCAATTAAGAGATCTAGAGAGAAATATGTTTCAATTGTACGTAGAGGAATACAGATGGCAATGGTTTCATCAAGTACTCAAGAGAATCGTTTGGTAACATCTATGGCACGAGCACTGGGAACCTCGCGAAAAACTTTGCACAAATATCGGAAATTTCGGCTGCAAATAGATGTAAATGATGAACTTGCTTGTTGGAGAGCTATTTGTAGGCAACCATACAAATATATACTTGGAGAAAATGTTAAAAAAATAATATATGAATATTGGAAGAACAATTCGCGTGTTTCGCCAACTGCAAGGCATGTGATGCGAAGAAGAATAGCACGAAATCAGTACGAAGAACATGAAAAATATTTCTTGGAAACCACTCAGATAGATTTATTCAACAAGTTCAAAGAAGAGAATCGTCAAATTCATGTTTCACTCAGTGCTTTTGTTCAACAAAAACCATGGTATGTAAAACCTATCACCATACGCGACACTTGTTGTTGTCGTTATCATGTGGAATTTGAGTTATATTATGACACATTCCTTTATTTCGGTAGAACATTATGGAATGATTCACCTCCTCCTTCCACTATCCGTGATTTCATATCTCAGATTCTATGTGACAGAGAAAGCAATGAATTATTTTACAAAAAGAAATGTGTTGGTGGTAAAAAATGCGATGATTGTGGAACTTTAAATAAATTTCAAAACAAATATCGTATTGATATAAATGATCAATCATTTTCCAACATGAAAGTGAAATGGAAGAGATATGAATATATCGATACATCGATTCAAGGTGAAAATAGTGTTAAAAGAATTGAATTACTAGAAGACGAAATTTTTCTGATAGACTTTTTGAGAAAGTTTGAGGCAAAAATTTACAAATACACCAAGCATTCCCATAGAGCTTGATGTAAAGACTTGCAATTCAAAAAATCTCGTGAAGTTTTTCCACCAGGGACCATTTTTTCAGTGATTGATTTTGCATAAAACTACACATTTGTTCCACAAAAAGAATTTCAGAGTGAATATTATCATTCTGACCAAGTCTCCATGCTCATCCGTATTCTATATAGACATGCTGAACAAAATGTTTATCATATAGAAAGCACGAGTGAAAATCGACATATCATTAAAGAATATCACTTTTATATCAATGACGATCAGACACATGATACATGTTTTGTACAACATTGTTTTGGAAAAATTTATGATTCCTTGAAAAATCGTGGAATAACATTCAATGAACATTGGATATGGTCAGACAGATGCGCAGGTCAATTCAAATCTGCAGGATCATTCTTTTGGTTGTGTTGTCTTCATAAGAAATCCTACATTAAACATTGTTGGAATTTCTTTGAGACTGGCCATGGAAAAGGAGAACATGACGGTGCAAGAGCATGCATAAAACGAGCACTTCGAAGATATCAAATGAACCACTCTGCAAGCCGACTTGTGAATGCTAAAGAAGTTGTTCAATGGTGCATTGCTACTCTAAGCCATGAGACTAACCCATCAAGTGAAGTGCGAAGGTACATTCAATTTAATTTATATTGGAAATCTAATTTTAAACATTGTACATTTATCATGCGATGATTATCTTTGATTGTATTTTGATATCATATTTACAAATTCTTCTTTTAATTTTTCATATAAAGGTTTTTATGGCATATTGGGATCGAAGACGTAGATAGATCAATTGGAATTGACGTTGAAACAATAAAAGGGACTAGAAAATTGCATTCAATTCAAACAAAGTCGTCCAGAAATGTGTTTGCATTGGATAAAAGAAAATATTCTTGTTTTTGTGATGTTTTCATATACAACACAGAATCCAATGACATTTATGAAAACGAAATGTATGTGAACGATTGGAAACATACAGAGCTAAATAAAAAGGGCAAAATGTTTGTTGCAATGTTTGAAGAAATGCAATAAGAGGAAACTACAATATCAGCTGATGGTGATCGAGTTTCTGATCTTGTTAGAGAAGGTAACATTTGAATTACTTTCTAATGATTTAAAGATCTAGAAATAAATTTAAATATGTATAATTTTGTTAAGTTTGTTTTATTGTGCAGGAGATGTTTTTGTCAGATTGTACCTATTAATAACCATGAAATCATATTATTTGATGTTGTAACGAATGAAAAATGAAATTATTACAAAACTATAATGATCACATATTTCAATATGATGTAGGTCTGTCAGGTATCAGGTATATTTTTCTTGAGTTAAACCATCAAAGTGGAGACTTTGTTTACTTTGGAAGACTATGAACTCGATTCATGGTTAGTCAATATAGCTTTCACTAAAAAGGTGACACGCATAAAGTTGATAGAAGTTCAATCAAAGAAAAAATCGAAAATTAAGAGATGGAAAATGTCAAAATCTGATCATGAATGGATTATTGAAGATGGAATTCCATTAGAATTATTTTGATTGAATTGTCCAACAATTTATTCTCTTTGGATTATATATGTTTTAGAACTTCCAGTACTCAACTAAAAATTGAGCTGCTTATGTTATTTGTGCAAGTGTTTGCACATGTACAAATTTTTTTGGTACATGCACGTGCTCTAGTATCAACTGAAATTAGCTTTTCTATACATGTGCATTAATGAAAAATGTTACCTGTATCGATATATATATATATATTTCTATTGGTTCCATCATTGTGTTGTGTTTACTTATGCAATTGATTTAGTCTTCCTTGACTGACTGATGGTTACGGATGCGAAATAGTATGTTGTATATCATCTTTGTTTCTTGTGTATGTGTAGGTATCCGAGCATGAGAACGAGTGGATCGTGATTTGTCAAACCAAGAGCGAGAGGCAGCCACTCTTTCGACAACAAGAACAATGTAGGACCTCCAGTAAGTTATCTATCGGGTCTCTGTCCATTCGTTAACTAGGAATTGATGTCATAGTGTGTCTTGCTTGTGGCTAGACCCACTCTAGGGCTAGTGGGATCGCCTCTGTCCCCAGACGAGATTTATTAATGAAATGACAGAAGAGTACAACCAAGCTTCGATGTTGCGGTCTCCTCTAACAGGGTTTCAGCGGACCCCATCTCACAAAGGCTCATCGAGAATTTGGACGAGGCTCTCTATATGGAATTCTCCTTGGTTATACCTTCTCGATAGCGATTACTCAGCTATAGTGTCTCTTCTCTAAATTTAGCTTCTTGGCTATATGTTTAGCTAGCTTTCATAAAGGGATAAGGCATGTTTATATAGAGGGAGAGGGAGAGGTTAGGATCCCTATAATCATGGAAGGGAGACCTATCTTCAAGGAGCGTTCCATGGGAGGAGGAACCACAAGCTAAAGAGGGAGATCCATGGCTCATCAAGTTAACCACTTCTTGTGACTCATCCCTGAGGTGGTTAAAGGAAACTTCTACCTATAATTTGTTAAAAATCATTCCAAAAAGGCTGGCTCAGGCACAACAAAGAGACAGAGAGCCAGTTGGCGCGGGCTCTAGTGTACATCCTCCACATTGGCGTGAGGGGTGAACTGGCTACCAGTGCCAATGCCAAAACATAGGTTTTTGTGGGATTTTTTAGGAAATTTCCAGCACGAGAAATGATGTCCTTATGTATAAGGATGAAAAGAAGGTGTTTGGAGAGTATGACACTGCTCATATGTCACAGGAAAGACCCTCCAATATGTGGGGTGAGGGATTGCAGGGATGGTGACAAATTGTTGTTTAGTAGATGCCCCCTAAAGCATATTGTCCGAGAGAGAGGAAGGGGTGAAATGCTTTATGAGAACGTGTTCGACCCAAACATTTCCGTTAGAAAACCTACAAGTATGAATACAACTGATACATCTGATACATGACATGTGGCTTGGGCATGGCCATCCATAATAGAGTACATAAACAAGGAGATCCGAGGTATGGACATAGCCATCCAGCACTAGGGATCAAAAAATAAACCCAGGTATGGTCATAGCCATCCAATCAGAAGAGTCATATAATAAGTCATAGTAATCCACAAAGAACCTGTAGCCTAGATTTCATCAGACAAAGCCTAGGGTCTTCCGCTCCATCTCGACTTGATTAAAGTACAAATTCGAGCATGAAAATATGTGAGTTGAAGTTGAACATGCAAGAAAATCGTTTGATTAATAGCCAATAATGAAAGTTGTTAACAGACACAAGAGAAACCACCAATAATGGCAATGGCTCTCAAGGTACGAAAGGTAAAATCCACAGAACGTGAACAATGATCTGACATCGAACACCTGTAGAGTCAGTCGATTGAAGGCCAATGATGTGGACCTTACATCGAATGCGAAGAACCTGCCATTGAGGCATGCAGGCTCCAAGGTACCTGAAGGGAGTCCCTAGATCAACTTCCTGGATAATGATCTGGAGTCGACAGGAAGCGCTTTTGATCGAAGGTGGGCCATAATATTTCCCACATTATCAACACGAGAGAGAGGAATATGATGTTTGTGAATCAAGACCAACAGATAATCAGAGGGAGGTTGAAAACTTTAGAGGAAAACTTCTCTTGAACATATCGGCGGCACGACACTAGATTTCGCAGTATTTGACATCAAAGGATCTGAGGTCATGGTGACGTGGAAAAGAGTAGATGAGCGGTCAAAATAGATTATCCAAACCCATGGAGGAAAAAAAATAATGAGATGAGATGTCCCCAACCCGACACGAATGTAGATGAGTGCCATGTTCAAGAGCGACATACTTCCAGCACTACTATAATCTGGTTCCATTTCCCCCCACCAATTCTGGTGAGTACCCCAATTATTTTTTTAAAACAAGCTTGAAGGGGATAGCATATTCTTGCGATGTAAGTTTGTCCTTCGGATAAATTCAACCTAGTACATTTTATGAGCCCTAGAAAGGAGGAACTCGGGTAACGTCATGACGATGGAGTCCGATGTCATCAGTTTCAATGAGTCTGACAAAGGGAGAACTCAACATCTTTTCATGTTTAGAGAGTTTGAAAAGAAGGTGGAAAAGAAAACTCTTGCAATCCCTTTTCGTAGGCAGTCTCACGGATCTGAAAAGGTAGAAAATTGTGTCTGAGAGAACCTCTTAGTCGTGTTCGGCTAAGGTATTTATTTTTCGTAAATAATCTATCGCAGCCCGAAAAAGGGGTAAACGTATACTGGGTAGATATCGTTTCGTAGCCAATTTTAACGATTTAAAAACGACAAGCCACTCGATAATATTTTAAGTTTTAGAGATTCAGAAAAGAGCTGAAAGGTGACTCCAATAGTGACTTATTTTTGTTTTTACCAAGTCCAAAAAAGTATAAAATACAACTCCTTTCTTCGCCATAACCATGTGAGAACCTGTCGTTGCACAAAAAGACGCGTGTAAAACGTATTCCTCGAAAATATTGTGATAAAATAAACGACAAATATGTTTTAAAGCCTATTTTAAGATTTCGAAAAGATATAAAAGACCATAAGTGGTAAAATTTATTTACTTTTCACTTTTATCTCTTTTCGAAGCAACAGTGACCCATTTTCCTTGCAATCTTGTGGCGACGATTTCAAGCAATCCAGTGAACCAATCTGGATTCTTTCAATTTTAGGTAAGATCCGACACCATTTTCCATGTTCTGAGCTAAAATTTATTTCCTTTAATTTTCATCTTGAATCCCTTAGGGGAGGATTTGTAAAAACTAGGGCATTGCGTTTGGCGTGGGTTTCAGGCACAGACCTGGCCAATAAACCCTTTTTTACACAGAAGTCACAACAATCGCGCAACCCAAAATCTGCCTCAATTTTAAGAAAATGCAACCATTTGATTACAAATTTTGATGCCCAAGGGGACTTACAATGTTCATATGAATGACACATGCAGGTAAAAAGCAGAAAATATGGTAATTGAGTGGAAAGAGAGAGAACACAGTGAGGAGGATGAATAGGCCATGGAAAATGAACAATGCATGAATGCCCTCAGAAATTGTGGGCTCAATAAATTCTTCCTGACGTCGTGCCTCCAGAATCAGCCCGAATTGCTTCAATATTTATAAGCATTTGGGATGAAGATCAAGAAATTTTTTTACTTCGGGATCATGAGCTTTAACTCAAATTTTTTGATGTGTATTTCATCATTGGATTATCGCATAGGGGTGTAGTCCCTATCTTGACTGGTACCCGTCCTTCCGGGGAAAGCATGGCAATGGTAATTGATAGGGTGTGCTGAGGGGCATGAAAAGGAATACGGAGTGGCAAAGTGAACATCCAAACTGTCCCTGATCTGGAACTAAGAGTAGTGCTACACACTATCACGTGGGTTGTGGGATCGCAAGTACCGCATGAGGCCATGAATACACAACTACTTCTTTCCTCAAAGTGTATCAACCCGACTCTCTTCAACTAGGCCGAGGCCATGAATATGAACATCAAACGGGAACTCACTATGTGCAAGAAGACCAGACTAAAGCAGTTTGGGTACGGATCTATTCTGGTATCATTCTTCTTGGAAATATTACCCATATTCCAGCATCATGAGGTTATTGTCCTGATGCCATCACCTAGAGAGCCATAGATGGCACGATGGGTGACACTGATTCCTAGAGTAGGGGGTCACCAACAGATGTCCTGGAGGCCAGATTTTTTTGATTGGCTCTGATGACAACTAATTGTTGTGGAGTATTGGCCTACACCAACACAGACTTCACCGCAGACCCATACCTGCCACTCCCTAAGGGAGAGGATTGGGACGAAGAGCTAGGTGAGACTCATTTTTCATTTTCATGAGTTTATGATTTTTTGGTATATATGCATGTCCTGACAGTTACTCTTATATATATGCAGATGTTGGCCGAGAGAATCCTGCAAGTATGTCGCTGATAGCGAGGCGAATTCCTCATGGTGAGGGTGGCGAGGAGGAGATAGTACAAAACCTAGAGGGGATCGCCGTGGGGTCCCAGACTATGCTCACTTGGATGATGTGCCTTGGGCCTATTGGAGGCACACTAAAGGGGTACCGAGTCTTATCCACCACTTGCTGAGGCAGTTGGTATGGGCGATGACGTGCTATCATGAGCACCACATCGATTAGGCATTTAGGCTTTGATTTCCGCACACATTTTTGAGAGACATGTTGTCTCATGATGTAATTGAAACATAACTATATTATTTTTGGGTTTTATGATGCACACGTTGCAAAAAAAAGATATATATATATATATATATATATATATATATATATATATGCATATATTTTCGACATGGGTCTATTTACATATGATGATGTTTTATAAATTACACAAATGTCTATTGCATCTGTTAATGTATTCATTCATCTTGGTATATGTTGTTATGTAATGAAATCCAAATTTATTTCAAGTAAATGAATACGCAAATACAATCTCAAAATGCATGGGTTTCAAACCGAATAATGACCGTTAAGCTGAAGAACAACAAGTTGTGAATCCAAATTCACAAGAAACACACGTATGCCAAGGTTCACTGCCTCGGTGAATAGTTCCAAAACACCACTATATTCAGCAACATTATTTGTAGTTGGTCCTAGACAAATACCTTGTAAGTTAATCAACTCACCAACGGGATCATAAATTATCCAGGCTATTGATTACAAGTTCCTGGTATTTCGAGAAGCACCATCCACAAAACCGACATAAGGGGAAATTGACATTTGCATAACAAACAAGACACAATCAGTAGAAAAAATCTCAGAAAGTGCATCAAACCAAAACATGCACAAAAATGAAAAAAATCACCTATGTACACATATCATGCATGAATGACTCAAGCATAATACTTTTTTAGGTACAACCCATTTTTGGGTTGCGCTAAGGGATAGCCTTCATAACGAATAAGCTCATAAGCCCCATTCTGTCACACAAATTTGACGATTTGGGGCCCATGCCACATGGATTGGAATTTTCCTACCCCTAGCTTGTCATGAGCTTGGTCGTACAGGAGAATGAGATCGCCTTCGATAAAAGAATGAGGGGAAAATATTTGGTCAAAATGGGCTTTGACTCACTTTTTCTGTGCTTCGATGACCAAAGCAGCTAAGTGACGAGTTTCATCCAATATCTATAATTAGAGGAGATGCTCTTCTTCAGGTGAAGTATTACGCAGTATTTCCACAACTAGTTTGAGTCAAGGGATTTCACATTCAATCAGAAGAGTAGCTTCTAGACTATATACCAACTGAAACAGGGTGAATCTGGTTGCACTCCTGATCAACGTTCGGTAAGCCCATAGAGCTGAAAACAACCTGAGATGCCAGTTTGACTTATGGATCCCAATTTTTCATTGAAGCATGGTAACAAGGACTTTGTTTATAGCTTCAACTTGGCTGTTAGATTGAGGGTAATAAGGCATGGAGTTGTTGTGACGTAGACCCAACTTAGACATTAGCTCCGCCATTATATAGTCTCGAAAATGAGAACCATAATTGGTAATGACGGCTTGAGGGATACCAAACCAAGCAATAACATGATTGAATATGAATTGTGTCGCTGTCTTATCGTCTGCCGCTAGTGTAGGCATTTCTTTGGCCCATTTCATAAATATTGATGACGATGATAATATAGGCATGACCCTCGACCAAACGAGGGTTAAAAGTCATAAAATCAATGCCCCATTTGGCAAAAGGACCAACAGTAATGATAGGGTGTAAAGGAATAGGTGGCGCATGCATCTTGCATTGATATATCTCGCACACATGGCATTTGCATACTATGACAATGCAATATTTAAAAATGGATGGCCAGAAATAGCCAGCACGAAGGATCTTTAACCATACATGCGACCACCACAAGCGCCACTGTGGCAGTCATTTAAAACATTCTCAGCTTCCTCAAGGGTCAGGCATCGGCGAAGTATAGAATCGACTCCAACACGATAAAGGGTATCTCCAACAATACGATAAGGTTGTAATTGATGCCGAATGGGGCGTCGGGCATCTTTCGTTAACTCATACCTAAAAGTAGACATTTGGAGATACACAATGATATCACCGTACCACAGATCGAGGGTGCTAATCAAGAAAAGAGTTTCGTCCAAAATATGATCTTCGAAAGAAGAAGGAACAGAGTCGGCGAGGAGAGAACAAATCAAATCATGAAAACAAGTGATTTCTTCGATTTGGCAGTAGTAAACTCCAAATCGATCTCTTGGAGGATAATGATCGACTTCAAGTATTTCCCCCCCAACAAATACCGAGACAAAATATAATTCATGGGGTTACAATAAAAAATCATGTTCACCGTGCGTAAAAGGATGTAATGACGAAAATGTTGGACGGCCTGGACCGCAGCCAATGCTAACTTCTCGACATGTGCGTAACGTGTTTCAGGGTTGAGAAAGTTTCGAGACAAGTAGTAAATGAAATTATTGTTACCGTCATCATCCTCTTGAACCAAAACCATGGCGATCGTACTGAAGGCGGCAGCTAGGTAGAGGGTGAAATCACGATGATAATTCATAGGACGTAATAGAGGAGCATTGACAAGCAACATCTTAAGCTATCAAAAGACTGCTGAGCAATATCATCCCAGCAGAGAGGGATGTCCTGCTATAAAATTTGTGTGAATCCTTTGGCTACTTCGGCGTATTTCGGGATAAAGGGTGAAAATGTGAAGTTGGGTTACAATTTTTGCCCTTTTTTGAGAAAAAAATTTCATTTTTTTCGGTTCTTCAACTTTCTGCAAACTATAACAATTTTTCTGTTTATAATTTCATTTTGCAATAAAAATAAAAGTTGTCAGAAATTTTGTTACCTTTTTATTACTTATTTTTGAAATTTTTTTATGAAGATTTGATATGTCAATGATCTAATCGATGAAAGGGGTGGGATAGATATCCTTAGGACAGGACCAATTGATATCGTGATAATCAACATAGACACGAATATCTCCTTGCATTTTATCCACAGGAACAATGTTAGAAACCCACTCTGTCAGAGGAATCAGATAAATGAAACTTGCTTTGAGATGTTTTTCAACTTCAGCTTTGATGGTGGCTACTTTCCGAGGATGCACGGGATGAAGGCACTGGCGAATAGGCTTTGCACCTGGGTAGGTGGGAATCTCGTGCGCAAAAATACTGGGGTCAATGCCAGGCATCTCTTCGTCAGACCAGGAAAAAACATCACAGAATTCATGAAAGACGCTAGTATACACTTGGACTTCCTTGAAAGAGCAAGTGACTCCCACATGGATGTTCTCGACAATTCCTAGTTTCACAGAAATGTCGATAGGCATCGTTTGGGTAATGTCACCCAAGTTACCTTTAGCTAAGACTTCATGAGTCAAAATACGCATTTGAAATGGCGGAGAAGGACCTTAGGATGCAAAATTCTCAAGATAGTTAGACATTTCCCCAAGGCTAGGCATAAATGAGGAATGATGATGCCCATCTCTCCACGATAGGACCTCGAGAGACATGGTTTCCATTATAACCTCGTCGGATGGAAACACTTCTTTCAAAGCATCAGGCGAATCAGCATCACCAAGCCAGGGGGATTGAGAATACACGTCAAGAGATATGCTCAAAGGAGCACCTTTAGTAGGGGGAGAATCAGATATAGCTGTAAGCTCACAATAACTTATTTCGATTGGACTAAGGGACATTGAATCCCCAAATGAATCAACCTGTTCAGGTAAAGGGATGATCATGGGTCATCTAACCGAGAGACCATATTAACTTGAACGGTATGGGGTGGCGGAAGGGGAAAGATACCCATGAGAGCGGGATATTTTTAAAATACCCAGTCCTACACTATCAAGGGGAGAAGGAATCTGATCCACGTATGACGCATTGTTCTCGAAAGACGAGGCAAAGAATGACAACTAGTTGACAGTAATGATTTTGCCATCGTGTGGAAACTTTAAAAGTCAAAAAAGGGTGGACAGAATGCACAACGTAGCATGAGTCCAACTGTGACCGAGTAGAATATTGAAATTGATTTTGGCATCAATGACTTCTACTTCAACGTTGAACATCTTTCCTTACAACGTGATCAACAATCTAGTGAGAACACCTAAGGGTTTCGATTCCCTTCCATCAAATGCCTCAAGGGCATTGGGTGATGAAGTCATGGCTAGAGAGCCAATAGCCTTCTAGCAAGAAGATGACATGAAATAGGTAGATGCACCTTCGTTCACTATGACTTTATCGATGTTGAGACCATTAATTCCGACTTGTATGACAAGCACAATCTGGTGCAGAATTCGGGGGAAGAAGTTCTCCAAGTCGAAAGAGAGAAGGCTAGAATCAATAGGATCAATTCTGCTAATCGCAGATATTAATGCCTTCTGTTGAGATGGAAAACTCTAAAGCACTTCTAATGCGGACATCGTGTAGGGCGCTTATGCTAAGTCCTCAACAATACTGTAATGTTGAGCAGCACGGGCGTTCGGATTATAAGAATACTTCCAGAGAAAACCTTTAGAAGGTGGCCGCACAAAGGGTTCAACACTGGGCCTTTCAATCTCAGGAGGACCAGAGGCAGCTGGGGGAGGAGGAACATCAACGACCTCTTTCTTAGCTACCTGATGTGATCCGGCATAATCCTTCGACTGAGTGGTGATGGAAACAAGTGTAGAACCGTTCATCATGAAAAATTAAGAGCCAAAAAATGCAGATGGCAGAGGTTTCTCAACCATCTAAGTCTGCTGAGAGGGGAAAGGTTCTTTAAGGACCACTGGAGTTCCCTTAGTGCATTTGAGCAGTTGACTAACCTTGGATCATCTAGGATAATCCTTAGTGTAGTGGTCCTCATCATAAATCAGACAGGTATATTTAGGCTTTAACTATGAACAATCATCAACACGAGGTTTAGACGATTCTGATTTTGGGGCATCAGCTTTGGCCTTGCATTTGCCCTTATTTTTCCCCTTGGAAGTCTTGTCCAAAGGGTTGGGCTAAACGACATTGACCTCCAAGGTTTACCACAATCCGGGGTAGCTTGAGGAGCAGAATTATTGGAATAATTTTATTTCTTATTCCCATTCGAAGACTTTCCTGAAGTTGGAGACATGGAACCAATAACGTCGTCGATTGATGGGGTAGCCAGTGCTTTAGAGGTCCCAGGTCGTGGATCCTCAGTCAATATGTCATACAAAATGCCCGATTGAGAGTACACTAAATCAAGGTACTCGGCACGAGAAATGGCTTGTTCCTTAGTTACACATGCCCCCATGGCGATGTATTTCACAATTGCATTGGAAAAAGAGGTAGTTAACCAATGAGTAAGAAGTTGATCAAGAATTTGAAACTTGATCAGGCGACGATGCTGTCTCCATTAATGAAGGTGGTCCAAGATACGGGTAGCCCGGTCCTATTTCAAGGATGTTAGGAGATGTGTCCTAGCTTCATAACGAACCATCAATTGAAAATGAGTAAGGAATGCCATAGCGAGAGTGTTGAAATATTGAAAGATACCACGAGGTAGTTCGATATACCACTTAGCAGCAGCTCCAGTGAGAGTGCGCTAGAAGAAATGGAGTCGAACAGAGTCATCCACATAAGAATTGGAAGAACACCATAAATGGTATGTCATGACATGAGCTTGTGGGTCTTCTCCAGACTTTCCCTCAAACTTGGGACAGTCACCAAGAACCTTTGTTGGAGCCGGAGGCCAAAAAGGATTATGAAGAATGGGATAATTAGTCAATTTGGACACATCTAATAACTCCAATGCGGCGAGGAATGGTAATTGAGGATTAAAAGGAATAGCAAGTCCTCGATAAGGACCCGTACCCATACTCCACCCTAGTTGAGTATAATTTTGCCCCCATTGGTTTTGTCTCAGAGGATTCGGACCATAAGTGATATAAGTCAAATAATTTGGTTGATATGGTGGCAGAGGATCAGGATATGGGTGTTGAAAACCAGGATACTGATTCTAAGTATATAAGGATCCCGATTGAGCAGCATAAGGATTTTGCTGCGGAGTATAAGTATAGCCTGGCGGTTGAGGGTAATAAGCAGGACCTTGAGGCGGCTTGTATACCAGTCGATATTGACCTTGATGGTAATAACCGCCTTGGGGTCGAATGGGCTGCTAATAAGTAGGGCCCTACTGAGCTGGATAAGTCGGGCGTAGAGGTTAATTCAGTTGCGGCATAGAGTAGAGCAGTGGCTAAGTAGGGTGAATGGGCTGTGTAGGTTGGCCTAGTTGAGCAGGTTGACCTGACTGATGAGGGCCACCAGGTTTCCCCTGTGGAGCAGGTTGGCCTGATGGCTATGGTGGGCTAGGTTGTGCTTGATAACCAGGTTGACCTGCAGTAGGACCATAAGATGTTCCTAGCTGTGAAACATTTCGACCAATTGGAAGATATGGTTGTTGAGGTTTCACCAAAGGTTGAGATGGATGGATCTGCCCCCTAGGACCGTATGAAGGTCTAGGTTGATATACTGGTTGCCCAGCTGGTCCTTGAGGTTGCCCTGGTTGGACCACATGCTGAGCTTGTAAGGGTTGACCTTGAGGATTGTAAGGCTGCCCTTGTAGGCCGTAAAATAATCCTTGCTGGACTGAAGGTTGTCCCTGTAATGGTTGTCCTTATGGGTCATATGAAAATACTTGTTGCACCAAAGGTTGTCACTTAAAGGGTTTTCCTTATGGGTCATAAGCATACCCTTGTTGAACCGAAGGTTGTCCCTGGAAGGGTTCTCCTTGCTGGTAAGAGGGTTGTATAGGCAAGGTAGGTCTAAAACAAGAAAGGAACTGATAACCCTCAGGAGTAGGCAAGTAGATAGGGTTGTCTTGCTCATCATATTGAAATAGAAGTGAATAAATTAGGGTACCATTCGCTCCATAATGAGAAAAATAAGACCGATAAGAATCGTGAGGGGAATGATTAGTCTGGGAGCTCTGTTACTGAACAGCCAACCGATACTCCTCAAAAGGAAGGCCGTCAGGGATCGCCATGGCAATCTAAGTCTCTACCGAAGTTGAAACTCCTGACGGCTGAGTGGTGACAACAGGTGTCGATGCAACCACGCATACAGTAGGCCTAGTGGGGACAGACGTAACAAAAGGCATGGACAAGACAGGTGTCATTAGCGACATCCCTAATGATGAGAGAACTAGGCCCCTTGACGGAGTTGATGTTGCCATGGAGGCAATACTAGCTATAATCTGACCCAAAGACCTATATCCGGCTGGAAGTGACACTGATGGTGAAGATTGAGCAGGCTCTTGATGGATGTCTTTCAGGAAATGTTTGTATTCTTCATCTGAAACTAGAATACCCTCACTACCATTAGGACAAGACGAGTCCATGTCTAAATGCACCGTGAGATCTTGTAAAAGACTACGGGGGCTAGGAGGTATGATAGAAGCCAAAAATGGTGATCCTGATGTAAGAGGGGGAAAATGTTCCCCAACCCAAAATTCAAACCAAGCATTTGAAAGAGGCTAATGGAACTCAACTAGTTCTCCAAAGGGGTACTCTGACGGGATGATAGGTTGTTGAAGCTTGTCAGACCTAGAGGTCTGAGAAGTCTCAGATAAATCGTCCGAGAAAGGACTACCGGTAGATGAAACCAACGGTTCCACCATTGTGACTATAGCACACTAGAAAAGGGAAAAAGATCGAAAATGAAGACTCTTGGATCAAAACCAGGGCAAATAAATACAGGCCAAGTAGCTAAGCTTTAATGGGCGTGTAATCGTAGGTAGTTTTTTTTACCACATTGAAACCAAAAAATTTTCGTTTCATTTTGTAAGAGTTAAGAAACAGTCAAATATGACTCTATTCTCTTTCATTTTAAGCAAGCACGAAAGGACAAGTGCTTGATGATATTTTAAAATTTATGGAGTCGGTAAAGATAAAAAATGATTGTTCAGTTAGTCTACGTAAAAGGGTGTACCAGGTTCTCGTGAACTGCCATATACACCTTGGTTATAAAATGAAATAAGAATCAACCAAGGACTTGATGTACGTGCAGGTAGTCTCCCCGAATGTTGTGTTCGATGTATCACGGTTACAAGGCAGCGAACTCGGCTTCCTACGGATAAAAGGATTGCAACCTAGAGGGGTATCCCTTTATATACTCCACGGTACGGGGAGCACAAGTCCGTACTAGTGCTGTCTGAAGCCAGATGATGAGCGACAGCTGCTAGGTTGAAAGATGCTAGGACACATCTCTAACTTAGACCACTAAATTTTTCATTAAGTTTCAATGTTGCCTTAGTTTAATTGAACAAATTTTAAGTTGATCTTGTATTTATGTTTCAATTCCAAGGTCCTACCAAATGTTGGATCTCACAAATCCCTAAATGCAAGCTACATGCCATAAAATACCATTTTGTTTGATCAAAAGCTATCTAATAGAAATTTTAGGAGTTTTCAAGCAATAACGAATAATGAGAACACACAGAAGCATCCACTAGAGAATCTAATGTAGGCTAATAAAAATGAGAAATATTTCCTAGAATGCCCAATGCTAGTTATCCGAAAGATTTTTCATTTCCACAATGTAAACAAGAGTGCAAGCAAAAAATATTTTTTGATTTTTCAATGTAATAGAGCAAACATTGCACTAAATGACATGAAAAACGAATCTTCACACTAGTTCGAGAATGCCAATGCGAGAGTTGAAATGAAACAATTCAATCGACCCAAAGAAAACGAAACAAAAACCAAAACCAACGTCACAGTCTCTCAAATCGAAGAAAGATGTCAAAAAAGAACCATACAAGCAATGTGATCTATGGTTGGAGTGATAAGAAGAAAAACTAAATGAGAGAGGCAAGAATCACTCAAGACTCATTCCACAAAATGCAATCACTCAAACAGATCAAGGGAGATGAATGCAATCAAGCAAATAACAAAGGTGACCGCAAAACAAAAGACCGAAGCTCCTACAGGAGGCTCAGCATACCAAAGAACTAGAAAAACCTAATGCCATGACACTGACAAGAAATGAACAAACAACCGAAGGAAGGAGGTTGTTCACAGTCACAAACAATCCTAAATCACTTAAAACAAGTCAAGAAAACACCCAGAGACACAAGTACTAGCCAAAAACTCCAAAACAGGGTAAACCCTAACACTTACAGGAAATGGCACGACTGTCTGGCTGTAATCGGCGCTAGACAGGGGATGGCGCGGGTGATGAACTGGAAACAAGCACTAGTGTGTGTAAATGTTAGACTGGAAATCGCGCCAATCAAGCCAACCCTAGAAGATGAAAATTTTGGAAAAAAAGAGGTCATATCTGATCCTCTGGGGCTAAACAAGGGTCGTAGACTCAGTAAAAACAACCATAAAAGGCAAGTTAAGCAGACAAAGACCAATAAGAAGACCTAATGGATGAAATACCAACTTGCACTGATCCCCAGCGGAGTCGCAAACTTTTTGGTGAGGTAAATCCCCTCTGCAGACAGAGGCGATCCCACTAGCCCTAGAGTGGGTCTAGCCACAAACAAGACATGCTATGACATCAATTCCTAGTTAACGAATGGACAGAGACTCGATAGATAAATTATCAAAGGTCCTATGTTGTTGTTGTCGTCAGAAGAGTGGCTGCCTCTCGCTCCTTGTTTGAAAGATCATGATCCACTCGTTCTCACAATCGGATACCTGCACATACACAAGAAACAAAGACAATATACAACATACTATTTCGCATTTGTAACTATTAGTTAGTCGAAGAAGAATAAATCAATTGCATCAGTGAACACAATACAATGATGGAACCAATACCATAGTCGAGTATATCAATGAAAGGAAGGAAGAGTACAACCAAGATTCGATGTTGCGGTCTCCTCCAACAGAGTTTTAGCGAAGCGCATCTCACAAAGGCTCATCGGGAATTCGGACGGGGCTCTCTCTATGGAATTCTCCTTGGTTCTACCTTCTCAATAGTGATTACTCAACTATAGTTTCTCTTCTCTAAGTTTAGCTTATTGGCTATATGTTCAACTAGCTTTCATAAAGGGAGAAGGCCTATTGATATAGAGGGAGAGGGAGAGGTTAGGATCCCTATAATCATGGAAGGGAGACCTATATTCATGGAGTGTTCCATGGGAGGAGGAACCACTACCTAAAGAGGGAGATTCGTGGCTCATCAAGTTAACCACTTCCTATGACTCATCCCTGAGGTGGTTAAAGGAAACTTCTGCCTCTAATTTGTTAAAAAACATTCCCAAAAAGGTTGGCGTGGGCACAACAAAGAGACAGAGCGCCAGCTGGCACAGGCTCTAGTGTACATCCTCAACATTGGCGCAAGGGGTGAACCGACTACCTGCGCCAATGCCAAAACATAGGTTTTTGTGGGCTTTTTGAGGAAATTTCTAAGAGCAGTAATGATGTCCTTATGCAAAAGGATGCAAAGAAGGTGTTTGCAGAGTATGACATTTCTCACAAGTCATGGGAAAGACCCTCCAATATGCGGGGCGAGGGATTGCAGGGACTGTGACAAATTGATGTGTAACAGTAAGTAACCATACTATCTACAAAGGATTTCAAATTCAAGGAGAAATATTTGCAGATCCTCTCACCTCAAACCATGGCAATTGGGAAGGAAATATGAAGGGATGTTCTTGATATGAAAACTGATATCGATATCACGAATGGGAAATCCAAGATTATGTTCTTCATTGTTATCATCTACATCCATTTGTTCTACCTTCTCTACCATCTTTTCTTCTTCTACCGGAAGAAGTGGATGGTGATGTGGTTCTTACTTCACCACATGATCATGTGGGGGGGGGTGGGGGTTTGGTGTTGGATAACTATTTTTTTATAAAAAAAATTCAATAATAAATCTAATGCAATGCAATTTTCCTTTCTTTGGAATGAAATATGTCTAATGGAATTTGTGTTCTTGCATAAGTAAAATAAATGAATCAAATACAGAATAAAATAATGCATACTTTGACACATCCACGAAAATGGTGCCAAAAAGTGATGAGCCTTGGTATTGTAACAATAATTTTGCAACTTCCAAGGCTACCAAATTAAATTATCAACCCGAGGTTCATACAAAATTAAGAGGTGCTGGCACTGTATGTGCAACATGAAATTTCTCCTTCTTTCGTTGATCTAATGAAATGAATTGAATCTAATGGGTTCAAGCCTAAACTAATTGTATAAATTGAAATTATTAACTATTTGCTAGAATGGAATTGTTACTCTATTTTACGTAAATGTAATGGTTAACCTACTTTCATCAATGTAAATGTTATTCTATTTGCAAAATTTGATTGTTGCATCAAAAGGAAGCCCTCTCTTTACAATATAAATAACAGTGTTGGAAATGGAAATAACAGCTTAATATGTATCAAAAAATATTAAATCCTTTTGCAATCACTACATTCAATAGATATTTTGTCAACAAATTTCAAAAAGCACTTCATAAAGCTATCATTGTTATGCTCTTCAAGTCATGAATATGTCAACTAACCAGAACTGCAGAGCTGAATTGCAATGGAGAAGAGATAATGCTTAATATGTATTTTTGCATTACCATAATTCAAATTGTCTAGGTAACTGTTAAAGCCTAAGTGACAAAAACGAAAATTTGGAGAAAATATGGTCAAGTTTACACGTGCTACAATAGTGCTAGAGGAGGTGCTACAAGAAGCCTCGTTTTGCTACAAGAGGATATATATTTCCAAATGCCTAAGTAAATGAAATGAAAATAGGATTTGATTTTTTTTATTAATTAGGACATTTTAGGAGTCTATTCCAAGTGGAATCACTCCAAAATGCCCCTGTTAACACATGCTAAAAAATAGCAGAAAATTACTACTCTAAAAAATGGAAATTCAAGAACTCAGTGAGCTAGTCAACCTACAAAATTCCTAACCTAATCAAGTGACAATGCTATGGGATATATTTTTTTATTAACTTGAACATTTTTATGACCCAATACAAGTGGAATAAACTCAAGTGAATCTTGTTAGCATGTGGTAAAAAAATGCATAAAATTACTACTATTTTACTACAAGAGACTTCGGGAAATTCTAAATTCTTGAACTAGTAACCCAATCCAAGTGGCTCAATGATGAAGAGGAATTTTAAAACCTATTATAATGATTCATCATGATTTTGAATCTATAAATAACCTGAAAAGTCACTCACTTCAATAATTTAACCAATGTAACCTACAACAAAACAAACATGAAAAAGAAATGAAAAAATAAGAAATGCAAGCAAAAAATACATTCAAAAGAAATAAATAAATTGTACAAGAGGGATATGAAGCTCTTGTGATGGAAAAATCCAAGGAAAATAAGAGTCCTATGAAGGAAACCAAGGTTTAGAAGCTAAAAATTGAATCAAACTACATTATTTGAATCAATCCAAGTACATCCCTCCTAGAAATGAAAGTGGAGCTTCTAAATAACATGTTTCCTCCACAAGAATACTAATAAATACATGCCTTTAGAGGAAAATTCAAAATTTTTATACAAATTGATGGGGAAGCATTATCCTTGGAAGGAGGAACTTTCCTCTCCAAAATCCCTCAAATAGTGGACCTAGATCCCAATAATAAAAAAATTCATTAAATTCCATGGAACACATCTCTAGATTTTCTCAATCACTAGAGCTCCATAATCTGTCAAATAATTTAACAATATCTTGTTCATTTATTATCCAACCTTGATCCTTGTGTAGCAGGTTACAAGTCCTTAAATTATCTCCCCCTCCAAATCTTCATAATATGCGCAGTATTCTCACAATATTCTACAATAATATTAGGAAAAAATATGCAATTATCTCGAAACCTTCCTAATGAACATATTGAAGCTAAAAATATATCATCTAATGAAAAAAACAGAGTTTTAGTGTGTTGAAGGATGGTCATATGGTCCTTCATTTATGTATGATTTGGAGGCCCATCACCATCCATTTTTCTTTGTTCCATTTCAAATAAAATTTATCCTTCCTGTTCCAAGATTCCCAATCTTGAAATCACAAGAGAATTACATTTAGCTAACCAATTTCAATGAAAAATTTCACCAATAAACTATATAAAGATAGTTCAAATAATTAATATCAACAATTACCAATTGAAAAACAAATGCAACAATGATGTGACTATTGACGATGTCTTAAATACAAATAGTCTTTTTAGACTTCAAGAATTTTCATAAACTCTACATGATTGTCTTTTCAATTTAATTGAAGTTCTTTTGCATTTTTTTGTACATCTACTGAATTGTGAAATTCAATAATTTACCGCTTCTTGATATGCCTCGAACAAGGGAACATAGAGGAAATATAATATTTTAATTGCAAGATAACACCTAATTTCTTGTATCAGCTTCATGAAATTCTTAACATTGAAATATATTTGTGGATGATGCATCTCCCTGCTTCAGATAGCCCCACTCACAATGAATGAGCACTATGGCGAGATATATTTTGCATATGTTGGATGGCCAAATGGCTGAAATTACCAATAGGAATCTAGTCAAGCACAACCAAAAAAGGGTATCTTCTCTTCCACTCAAACAAAAAAAACAAACCCATTGCATATATTTTTCCATGATGAGAACCCTATTAACAGGCACTATGAACCATTATTTTATAGGAAAATAGGTCAAACCATTGTCACACACAATGAATGTATTTCCCCTTCCTGCAAATATATTTAAATCTATTGCCAAATAATGAATGAAAAAATAAAAACCCATGGATTACATAAAGAAACAAATACCATTTGTGGAGATAACATGTTCTTTGCACTTCTTCATTTGATAGAACCTGAGTTTTATGTATAATCTTAGAGTCTTTACATATCCAATCATTTTGTAATTCAGTAACATGTAATGCACGAGACGCATTGCATTTTTTACAAAAATATTTATCAAATGATGTCATAGAAACTAAAATAAAGTTGAAAATTGATAAGAATACCTTATTAATATAGAAATACCATATGAGAAAGGTAGGATTGAAGGAAGTTCATTTTTTTGTGATGGGAACCAAAAATATTCAAATTAAACGTACAAGAATGGTCCTTTTCTAACTAGAATCATTGCCAATTATTTTCAATGAAATAGTTTTTGAAGCCAAACATACAATATAGTATAATTTGAAACAAATAAACTGCATATTCATTATGCACCATTTTCAATAGACAAACATAGCAACGTACAAAATATACATTGGAAAATATTTCCAATAGAAACAACCTCCTTGCACATGCAACATGCACTGATGCCAAAAAATGCACATAGGAATGAAGAAAAAGTACAATATATCGTGACACCAATGACAAAACATAAAAAAATAAAATAAATTTCCATATATTAAAACAAATAATTCCTTTTGAAACAAAAATCCATAAACAATCATACAAACAAAAATACAAGAAAAATTCCTTGACAATTTACTTTGCAAAGCAACAAGACACACCTAAAAATAAATTTCCAATATGTAAAAGGTTACAATTTCAAAAGAATATGAAAATAATTGAACAAGATTGGGAGGAAATATATGTAAATTTATTTGACATACATAGAAATATTCATATGTGAGTAATACACAATGTCTGCAAAAGAGCACTTAAAAATCGAAAATTGCCACAATTTGTTGTCACTGAGAGGATTATCGAAATAACTCATTGTTAGAAATTGAAGAAAGTCTTGTAGCATTAAGAATTACATTTTATCAAATAATATATTGGGGCCATAAATGATCACAAATTGTTTAACAAGATTGATTATCAATATCCTGTCCAACCATACATCGTTCAAAATGCATTCCCACAATTTATGGAAGACACATCAAAAATCATTGTTGCATTGAAAATATGATTGGAATATAGAAATGAATTTAAAATAGGAAAATTTCTCGTGCACAATGTCATAAAGGAGTTGAAAGAACTATCTTTTTGGCACCTATATAAATCTGAAAACATTAGCATAAATAGAAATTGGGATAACATCCTACAATCAACTGCTTTAAATGTTCCAAATAAAAACATTCACATTCAAGAAAAAATGAAACAAGTAGTGATTCATAAAATGAAACAAAAAATGAAACATTGGTACATGGATACATAGGGTCCCAATGCATCCCTGATTTACAGGACATGTCAATTGATGTTACTCCAGTTGAGGGGAAATACCCCCTTGGAATTTCTAGAGACAAATATGCAGATGAAATGAATTGTCCATCCATTTTCTTTAGATACCCACATGATAGTGAAATTGCAGAAATATTTTTCTACCACAAAATTGTGCAATGTGGGTTAATGCACTATAGTTTTTATTTCTCTTACCACACAACTAATCATTTTTTCAAAACATTGTGAATAATAATTGAAAAATTCCTTTCATATATTTCAATAAAAGTCAGAAAAGGGAAATTACAAGGAAGAAAGTTACTACAAAAATATGTTAAATACAAACCAAACATGGACATAATTATTAAAATAGACATTGGTTACATGGATTTCAAACAGATACGGATTTTTCTTGATTTGTTGTAGTAGATGAAGGAAGATATAATCACGATGATATGTTAACAAGGACCACCAGCCTTATTCGTGACATTTACGAGCATTGAACATTGATGCACTCCATTAATCAACACATTAACCAGATTACATGACAAAACACTGAAAATAAAACATATTGGAACAATAGAATACTTCAACACTTACTATCTTGTAAGAAAAAATGCAGTGGCATGTAGTCGTTATTATAGGAATATAATTAATTCCTTAAAGAAAATGATATCTCAAGAATAAAAATTCTTCGGAAACATAGTAGATCACTACTTAATAACCCAGTTCAAAAATATAGGAAGTGAAAATGAACATGGGTTTCTATTGGTAGAAAAATGACCATTATATGGATTCAATAGTAACACTGACATTGAAAACTTTATCAACAATTATTTGAATTTTAACATAGATCACCTCAATGATCTAGAGATTGAAAAAATAAATCAACAACACCATACAAAAATTTGTAAAAAGAGAAAAAATCACATTGTAGATACAATTTCCCAATGCCACCCATGAGAAGCATGGAATTTATTCATTTGGTTTCCTTTTTAGTTGACACAATGAATGTAACAAGCCTGGTTGGATTTCCAAGTTAAAAAAAAAATAAGACCAAGGTCATGGGACACTTATTCCAAGTAGAATGTTGGGAAAAAAATTCCTCTGTGGGTGTTCATTTGGTCTATTATGGCTAAGGAAATTATCAAAGGAAATGGAAAATCTTTTGGAAAGGCAAGGGGAATTAATTGGATCTTATTTATGAAAATAAATGAAATTAAGAGAAAAGGAAGGTCAAAGGTTACAAGTTGCATGTGCGGAGGAAAACAAAGGAAAATAATTTATAATGAAGAAAATAGAGGCCTCATTAATAAGAAGGATTCTGAGGATTATTTGGTAGCTTTTTGGAAGTGTAGCCTTTTATCAGTTTAGGTTTGGACCTTTCCCTATTCTCTATCTCTCACACCCTTGGATACTTAGAGTTTTCTTGGAGCACTCTAGCATTCGATCAACGAAATAAAATGAAGGACCAAGAATGAAAATGAAAGAAAATATCAAGCAAGGAAGGGCAGGATCAAGTGGCTACAACGAGATTACTTGTAGGTATTGATTTGCATGTGTGATTTCCTTGTTATATTTGGCCTACATGGTACATGAATGTGTGTATTTGGTTCTCTTGTTGTCATTGGCATGGGATTTTCTAGGTGTGATAGGGTTCTTCATCGTTTCCTTTCCATTTCCAGATAGCCATGGTGTGATGGGTTCTCCTGTATTTGGTTAATTTGGATTTCTGGATGGTTTTGAAACTAAGTGAGGAGATCTCTGAAAGAAAGAACACATGGCCTAGGAATCCCTGAACCACACTGGGATTACGGTAAAGCCATATTTTATGTGGCTCAGTTGGCCAAGGAATCCTCGACTGGTGAATGACACGATATATGATAAAACCTAGAGGTTTGTACCCTCGATCAAGTCTAGGAATCCTCGACTGGTGTATGGAAGAATATACGGTAAAGCTTGGAGGGTGGAGTCTTGACTAGACCTAGGAATACTTGAGTAGTGAATGGCAAGATATATGGTAAATCCAAGAGAATAGGAGGCAATAAAATTCCTCACAGTGTAGGTCGATAAATTTGATGGCATTCATGACCATTTAGGGCCTAGTGATCTAGTGAGGATCACAGTAAATCTTGAGGAAACGTTATTTGGTTTCGTTTTTAGTCCCACATTCATTTTTCAAATATGGAACGAAGGTGATTTGTTGAAAGAAATATTTGGTTTAGCCAATCTGTTATTGGGTGGTTCATGGAAGTCCCATACCTGGTTGGATTTTCAATTCATTAATAAGAGCTTCTTCTCCTTCGTATTTTATGTGGAAATGTATTGGTTTATATGTGGATTTTATGGTTTTTATATCCTTTTTATTTATGTTGGTTACATGCTGGTTATGATTATGTTTTATGACGGACTTGATGTATGGTTCTCATCATGTTTTCATTATCAAATGAATATATATATATATATATATATATATGGCTTAAAATATCATAATGCAGCTACTATGATAAATAAATGATGCTTCTTTATGAATCTCAAATAATTATGAGATCCCTCTGCTCAAATATGAAGTTATGACCTATAGATTAAATAAATTTGTGAGATGTTTCAAAAAATCTCTGTCATGGTTAGTAGGGGTCAGATCAAGTATTTTTTTCAATTTTCTCATTAACATATTTTTTCCCATGTTATTTATCATTTCTGATGTTTTCATGAAGTTTTAGAGAGTGGCTCATATCCTGGTCCTAAAAAAGTGGCACAAAATCTAGGGTCGTTGGCAAAGAACAAGCTGGAAAATTCCACAGTCGTTGGCATGCCTTACTATGGGAGTGAATCAAATTCCTAGTCACTTGCAAGGCTTGTCATGGGAGTATCTAAGGGTCCAAGTCACTCAAATTATGAGTTGTCTCAGGGGTTGACCACCTGGAAGGGTTGGTTGGCTCTTGAAGGATATGTAGTATGTTGTGAAGGTCAAATTGGTTGTGTTATGTTGGTTCCACTTCCTTCAAGTGACCTATGAGGTTGAATCCCATCATAGTAGCCTATCATCACATGTTTACCCCAAAGGACCGGTTAGCATGGGTAAATGTGGGAGGAGGGTGTTACAAAGTGGTATCAGAGCATAGTTCACCCCTTGGATTAGATAGGCAATGTGTTGATCATGCATGCATGTAGTTTGTATATGTTCTTGTTATGTATGCATGGTGATGGCCATTGTTACAGTTGTATTTTGATGTAGAATTTGATGATGTTGATGCTAGGATGTATTTTTCTTGAATGCATATTGGTTGTAATTGAATTATTTATGCATATTAGTGTAGATATTTTGTTATGAATGCAGTGTCATGGTTATTTTTATGTCTGCATGGTAGGTCAGAAATGCATCATGGTGCTCATTATGTAGTTTATGTCATGTTGATTTTTTTGGTATGTTATGATATTGATGTGTAGGATGAACCAACCAAAGTTCACTTCGTTCATTAGGTATTGAATAGAGGAAAAATCTTTTGTAACGGTCGGACGATGGTAAAAATTCATAGCAAAACCAGTAGCTACTTGTAACTTGATGAGATGAAGTAAGAGATGCAGATCATCAAATCGAGGTTGCAACACTAGGCCTCAGGGTAAGAGAATATCATCATACATGTTTGTATGTTCGACATGCATATTTGTTGGTTAATGGATTGATATACACATTAGGGTTATACACATGTTTTTCATGCTAATTTTTTTGTTTAAATGCATGATAGATGATAGTTCACCAGTGTGGCAATATGCACATGTGTCAAATAGTTATGTATGGTATCAACTTGTTATTATATGCATCATGGTCATATATATGATGGTTATGGTAATTGCATTTAATATCTTGATGTTATATGTATCATGCTAAATTGGATATGCCTATGCATATGATTAGAGTTATGAAATTCTGGGACGAGACGACCTATTTGTGATATCGTGTTGTACTAATCTAGACTAACTATGCATATGTGATTGTTATGTATGAATGACAATTGTTTATGATTTTATGATGTGAACATGTTAGCCAGTTATTATTATGGATATCATTATCTTATTTTTGCTTGATTTGATATGCTATGAGGTTATATCATACTAATCTAGATTGATTTTGCAGACAAGATTGCCTCCCTTGAGGTACATTAATGTGTGAGTTTGCTTAGGTGATCTACTTAGTGCTTAAATGTTCGGTTATGTCATCTATGTGGTGATTGAGTGTTTGGTGTCTATTATTGTGTCTATATGA
The DNA here is from genome assembly GCA_034641835.2 of Pinus albicaulis. Classification (NCBI taxonomy): domain Eukaryota; kingdom Viridiplantae; phylum Streptophyta; class Pinopsida; order Pinales; family Pinaceae; genus Pinus; species Pinus albicaulis. The sequence goes on along the minus strand of JAXQQM020083772.1, from coordinate 31,944 downwards.
TGTTTGAATGTTTTATTAATCACATGATATTAGTATGTTTTTATGATATCGCATGATGGAATGGTCTTGTCTTAATACAATTGTAATAATACATTATGGGTTGAGACAATCGATATGCGCTTGAGTGCAAGTGAGTGCTAGTTGTAGTAGTATTATTAATGGTTGTGAGTTTACTATTGATTATGACATGATTCTTAGTCTTAGTGAGGGTTTATTTCAAACTAATAGATATGATGTCTTTATATTTGTAACATGTGATTGACATGCACGAACATTTGCAGGACGACATACCTGGTATTAGCATGCAGAGGAAATAATTGATTTCTTTATATAACTAACAGTTGGGAGATGCGAAACCATATAATATGACTCAATTGTAGTAAGGTAAAATGTGGAAGAAAGGAATTGGGTAAGAATTCATTTGGCCATGTCTGGAAACCACAATTCCAAAGGAATGAATGATTGCATATAAGAAGTCTTATTAACCTTGATCTCATTTGAAATTATGTGGATATGTGATATATTCATGAACATGTATTTGGTAGGTATATTAGCTAATTTCTAGTTGTAGTTGGATCCTTCAAGGGTTTTGGTGTCACTTGAGAGATGGCATGGACGTGTGCAGTTACAATTCAATGTGCCTGCCACAACAATGTAAGACAATTGGTATATGGTTATATTTATTTATGAATTGATGATTATTTGTGTTTATGGTAGTATGATGTAGGAAGATGCATGGAAAAAGCGACTACCATGAAATCTTAAAGAAGGATCAGGTTGAGATTTCCTTTGGAAGCATTGCGAACCCATGGGGATTGAGTCATCGTGTTTGTTTATAGTCTTGTGATTTTGGTCCTTTCTAATTTTTTGCACTAGATTGTGGATTTTTTTATGTTTAGTGTATGGCCATACCACTTTGTTTTTGTTGTCGTATTGTTATTGGTTTCCACAGTTTTCTTCTTTTTCTTTCCTTTTATGTTTTGCGTGTCTTTGGAATTGGTTTGGAAAGAGTGAAGTTAATGGAGTTCTCGAAGAGTTGGATGAAACTGAACAAGGGATGAAATACTCATATGAATGGTGCATGAGTAAGGGAAGTTGAAGGTAAGAGTATGATAGTGAATTGGATTGGTTGGGTCTGTTGGTGTAAATGAATTGTGGCAGAATATTCATGAGAAAAGTAACATGAAACCTAAAGTAAATGGATTTGAGGCACTAGATGCCTTAGCTATGTTAGGAACTATTGTTCTTGATGTTTTTCATGTTGTGCATGGATAAAGGGATTTATCTTAACCTAGACCTTATAATATATGGTAATTATATTGCAATTATGATTATGATGATGTATATATATGTATACATGTATGTATATATGTAGGTCATGTATGACAGGGTTATCGTGGATCATTCTTCCCTTATGCTTATATATATATATATATATATATATATATATATATGTGTGTGTGTGTGTGTGTGTGTGTGTGTGTGTGTGTGTGTGTGTGTGTATATATATATGTATGTATGTATGTATGTATGTATTTCATTGTATGACGTGGTTCTCACGGATCATTCTTTTGAAGGAATGATTTCTTATGCAGGTGAATGACCTGAAGAGGTTCCTCTTCTTATGAGGAATCAAGTGTGAAGAGTAGCCCTAACAAAGCTATGAGGTTAGTATCCTGTAGATATGAATTGATACTATGTCATTATACTGCGGCTATGTCCTTCTGCTGACAAATATGCAAGAGCAGACACCACTGCCAAGCACGGATCCATCCCCCTGGCTGCAAATGAAACCGTCAATGTTGAAAGCAACTTAGCCGCTACAGACACAAAAAATATTCCTGCTGATAGCACCATGGCCACTAAAGACAAAGAATCTGATCAACAAGCTTCTGCGCCACAGAAAAAGGCGTCCTCAGCTACTTGCATTCCAAGAACCTCTGAAAGAACCAAAATGGATCTCCCCAGTCATAGAATCAACATCTAAATCCCATATATGAGGGATCATGCGCTCATAGGAAAGTTCTTAGGTCTCTCGCCAACTGAAAAGGCCTTGCAAGGATGGATCGTTTCCAAATGGAAGCCAAAAGGACAAGTTACTCTGCAACTTGGTCCCAAAGGCTTCTTCACTGCCATCTTCAACTTTTTGGAGGATAGAACTCGAATCTTCGAGGGAGGCCCATACTTCTTCAACTCCGATGGCCTGTACCTTCGTGATTGGGTTGAGATATTAAATCCTGATAAAACAGACTTCAACTGGGCTCCAGTTTGGATCCGTATGTACTCTTTGCCTCTGGAGTATTGGGATGAGGAGATGTTGAAGGACATAGGCAATGGACTGGGAGTCTTCATCAAAGTCACTGAGGAAACTAAACAGCGAAGATATACCTCCTATTCTAGAATTTGTGTACACATGCATTTGGCCAAAGCTCTCACTGATTCGGTAAGTCTATTTCATGACGATTTCGAATGGATCCAAACAATAGACTACGAACATGTACCCTTTCGCTGCAGAAAATGCCATGAACATGGCCATTTATTTAGGGATTTCCCCTTGAATAGCCAAGCCAAAACCCCTATCACTGAGACCAGCAAAGATGCGGAAGGATTTACCAAGGTCACTAGCCGAAGAAAGCATGCAAAAAAATCTCCAGTTGTGCCCGACATTCCCCGCAAGCCTGAATCTCGAAACAGCTTTGAAATCCTGTCTTCTCAAAATAACTTGGAGAGCAATCTTCTGAATCCTTCCTCACCAAATCTGCCTTCTACCTCTAACACCCCCCCTCCTAAATCTTCATCCCGGATTTCTGCCTCTGATCATAACAATATTCCCGCCTGCACATCCATTGACAATACAAATATAGATCCAGGTGTAAAAGATTCAAACATGGAGATCGATGCAGCTCTCGCCCTCACTATTCATCAAAAGCAAAGCATTGAGAAAAAAATCTACCGATACATATGGAAGAGGAACTAGAGAGTATAGATCTGGGAGATCTGGACATCCTCAGTCTAGAAACAGCATGTCGACAGAAAGAATTCAGCGAAATACCCCCCAGGCAAATCAAAAGTCTTGAAGTGGTATTATCTAGAGCATAGCATCATAGATATCTTGGTATTCAGGCAGGAAGCCCTTAGGATGGGAAAAATATATTGAAAGAATAAAAAAACGAGGTCGCAAAATGGATTTGCAAAGAACCATTATAATTGAAGAAATGCTTGTGGAGTCTGGAATATTCCCCAAGCTGACCAAATTTTTCAAAAACCTTCCCCACTGTTCCTCATGAAGCTCATTTCATGGAATGTGCGAGGGCTCAGTAGCCCTGTAAAACACAAAATCTTAAAAAATATGATTCAGCAAGATAAACCTTCCCTAGTCTATCTTCAAGAAACAAAGTGCAATAGCACTATATTGGAAAAGATCCTAAAAAAAATATATTCAAGATGTCGTTCAGTCTCTGTGGATGCTTTAGTGGCGTCAGGAGGGCTAGCTATTATCTAGAACCCTCAAGTTCTCGATCTCCATGATTTTCACGCCTCACACTTCGTCATTCAGGCCACTTTACACCTAATTGGGACAAATATCCACGGACATCTCTCTAATGTATATTTCCCTCAAGATCTTCAAAATAAGTTGGATCTGCTGGATACTCTAATAGCTCTTAATTCTGACAGAATCTTTCCCCTCTGGATCTGCGGTGGGGATTTCAACACCATTACAGCATTGGAGGAAAAAACAGGGGGGAGGTCGAAGCTGGATAGAGTTAGCATTAGCTTAAGAGACTTCATACACAGAAATCAGCTAATGGATCTTCAGACTTCAAATGGCACGTACACATGGACTAACAAAAGGAGAGGACCACATCACATAGCCTCCAGGCTGGACCGCTTCCTAATGTCGGATAACGCCATCCACCTAGGTGGGGACTTTAATGCCTCTATACTGCCCCAAATGGGCTCCGACCACTGGCCTATAGTGCTATAATGGACGCGTCCATGCTCCAGGTGCAATAGACCTTTTCGATTCGAGGCTTTTTGGTTCTCACACCCTAATTTCAAAGATGTTGTCAAGGATGCATGGAAATCCTTCATCCCCCTTGAAGGAGCCAATATGTTTCAGTTCCAACAAAAACTAAAACACCTCAAACAAGCTCTCAAATCTTGGAATCGCACTCATTTTGGCAACATTTTTGAAAATCAGAAAGCGTTGGAGCAGCAAATGAAAACCTTACAACAGTGCGTCATCTCGGAAGGCAGAACGGAAGATCATGCACAACAGGAGCATGAACTCTTAGCCAAGATCGAGGCACGGCGGCATCAAGAAGAGATACTGTGGTGTCAAAAATCAAGGGTCAGATGGCTTAAGGATGGCGAGAAGAATACCAATTTCTTTCATAGATCCACCATCCAAAGGCGTATGCACAACAATATTGCCTTCATTAACAATCGGCAAGGGGAACGATTGCAGCAGCATGAAGAAATGGAACAGGAATTCAAAGAGTATTTTCAGGATATTCTTTGGGAGCCTCAAGGTTCTAGAAATCGGGCCATACGATCTATCACGCAGCATATTCCAAAAATCATTACGGTAGATCACAATAGCAAACTTCTACAACCTGTTCCACTGCAGGAAGTGGAAGACGCCATCGCCCAACTCAAGGATGGCAAAGCGCCGGGTCCGGATGGCTTCATAGCGAACTTTTTCCATGCTTTCTGGGAACTTATTAAAACAGAGGTCTGGGAGCTAGTGGAGGAATCGCGTACGATGCACTAGGTTCTCCCCTCACTAAATTCGACCTTCATAGCACTTGTTCCAAAAATGGAAGAATCCAGTACACCTGAAAAATTTCAGCCCATTGCGCTCTGTAATGTTATATATAAGCTTATCTCTAAAGTCATAGCGAACAGGCTGAAACCTCTTCTCCCTCTCCTCATCTCGCCGAAGCAGACAGACTATGTAGAAGGACGTCAGATTCTGGATGGTATCATTCTCTCCCATGAAGTGATACACTCTCTCAAAATTCTAAAAAAACCAGGTATGATTTTAAAGTTAGATCTCTCAAAAGATTTTGACAAACTCTGTTGGTACTACATCAATCACATGTTATTAGCATTCGGTTTCAATGCCACTTGGACCCGTTGGCTGATGAACCTTATCTCCTCTCCTAGTTTCTCCATTCTGCTCAATGGCTCTAACTCTCTACCCTTTCGTCCCTCTCGAGGCATTCGTCAAGGCGACCCTCTTTCCTCGTTCCTCTTTGTCCTCATGGCCAAAAGCCTCAGCTGTCTTCTTCATGCTGCGATCTCCACTCATTCCCTTAAGGGCATCTCTCTTCATGACCAATCCCCCATCTCTCATCAACAGTTCGTCGACGACAATATGCTCTTCGGTAATCCGTCTGTTCAAGAAGCCTCTGCCTTCAAATCCTTGCTTAATCTCTTTTCAAAAGCCTATGGCACCTCCATCAATGCCTCCAAATCCCAGCTCTTCTTCTTCCATACTCCCATTATCACTCAACAAAATATAGCAAGAATTCTGGGCTTCCCAATAGCAGTGATTCCCTCAAAATATCTTGGAGCTCCCCTCCTAGACTCTGCTATCAAAAATTCTTCCTGGCGAACCCTCCTTGACAAATTAGAAACCAGGCTTTCTTCTTGAACCTATCGGTCGCTCAACATTGCTAGCAGGCTAATCCTAATCAAATCTGTTCTCCAAGCAATGCCTTTATATTTATTCTCTATATTGGCAGCACCTAAATGGGTTCTAAAAAAAATTCGTAATATTCAAAGAAAATTTCTTTGGGGCTCCTCGGGACTCAAAAAAAAATGGGCTCTGGTTAAATGGACTGATTTCGGTCTTCCAAAGTCTGCAGGGGGTCTTGGTCTGAGGGATCCCCTTCACAACAATAACACCATGGGAGCCCGCATCTGGTGGAAATGGATCTCCAATTCTCAGACTCCTTGGGCTCGCCTCTGGCATGCCAAATACGTAACTGGCAGTCCACAGGAGGCTCTTATTCATTTCAGTTTGACTACCCCTGGCTCTTTGATTTGGAATGCAGCAAGGCAACACAATGCCTTTATTCAAGCGCACATCTTCTAGGAAATCCATTCAGGTACCTTGGGAAGATTTTGGGAAGATTCTTGGCAACAATCTCCCAAACTCGCCTCTCTCTTTCATAAACCCAAGTGGCAGGCTTCAATGCAGCACAATGATCAAACCCTAGTCCATCAGTTCTGGCAGCAACAAAACTCACAAGATTTTCAACTTTGGAGCTCTTTTGAAACCTGGCAAGCCAATTGGCAGGAGGAAACGTATGCAGAAATAGATCAAGAACTCAAACTCAGAAAAATTAAAATCTCTGATCAAAAGGATAAAGTCCGTTGGGGATACACTCCCAAAGGTATTTTCATGACAAAGGAGGCATATCAACTGCTCTTTCAACCCATGCAAACGATCAAGGACCAGATTTGGGATCAGATTTGGCAACCAGGAATTTGGCCCAAAGTCTCGACCTTCCTCTGGCTTTTAAGCAAACAACGAATCCTCACTTGGTACAATCTTCAAAAGCGAGGATTTACAGGACCTTCTAGATGTCCAAATTGCAACCTGCATACAGAGACCATCACACATCTCATGGATACCTGTCCTCTTGCGGATCTACTCTAGGAGAGAACCGCTCAGTGCAATAGAAGAACAGGTCGACGTACGGGAGACATAGTAAACACCATCAGGAACTGGCCACGGCATCCATTCCAAAGTCTATTTCTAAACTCTCTCTGGAACCTCCTACTGGGCTTCATTTATTGGATAATCTGGAAAGAGCGTAACAACAGGATCTTCAAAGATCATATTATGCCTCTTGATACTTTGTGGCTTCATCTTAAACAATACCTTCAAGAGACTCTAGCTCTAAGACATTGGAAAGATTCAGAAATGCCAGCATCTTCTCAGGAACGCCAAATTTTGAGTAATTGGAATCTGGATCTCACCCCTTCAGTTCATGTCAAGGCCACTTCTTCCATCTATCTGGATTCTCCCCTTTCCTAGTCTCCTCCTGCCACTCAATCTTATAAACTTAATTTCGACAGAGCTGCCAAGGGTAATCCTGGTCCTGCTAGATATGGTGGCATTTTCAGAGATGCAGAAGGTTTGGCCCTGCATATTTACCATGGTTCATTAGGCGGAGATTCTAACAATGCCACCGAACTAGAAGGTATGTGGCAAGGTATGCACATTGCGGAACAGGAAAATTTTCTCCCTCTTGAGATTGAAGGGGACTCTTAAATATTAATAGAAGCAGCGATTCAAATTCAATATGATACCTATGCAACAAAGATCACGTCAAGCTGGCGGCTTCTAAACAGAATGGAAGAAATTGAAGATTGGCTCAGGACTCCCCGAAGCATAACCTTCAAGCACATCTGGCAAACAGCTAACAAGGTGGCTGATAGACTGGACAATCAAGGTGTGGATCAACATTTACCTTTCTTCTCTGGTCCTCTTAGTAATTCCAATGATATACAACTCCAACAAGACTGCACTCTCCTAGTGCACCAAGATATTTCTTTCCCAGATGCTTGTCCTATCATCGAGGAAGAGCCTCCCTCATCTCATGAAATCTAATCAGTGGTGGTGGTGCGATGGGGGTGTGCGGTGGTGCGTTGGCGGCATGTGGGTGGAGCCACCATCCCTAGTGGTTGCGAGGGCTGCCTTCCGCCCGTACACTACAATTGAGGTGAGGCCCCGCAGCAAATGCCGACCGTCGATTGTGGGTCAACGTCTGATCTGCTGGTCAACTGCAGGGGTTCACCTTGTGTTAACTGTCGTGCGGTTTGACCCCCTGCTAACCATCGATCACATCAAACCTGTCTCCACCTTAATTCATTGGCGTAGTTTGAAATTACATTCCAACAAAAAAGTCAGTTTTGGGTACTGTAATGGGTTGCGACTGTATGATTCCAGGAAAAATGGTTAGGTCTGATAAGGTCACTCAGTCAAGGTATGTTCACAATCAGTCATAGAAGTCAACTATCTCTTTGAGTCAGACAGGGTCATAGTTTTTACTGTTGTCTTGGTCAGCTTCCATCCAGTATTGTCTGTCAATGACCTGCATTGTAATGTGAGAATGCCGCAACTTTGGGCTGGAACTATTGAGGCCTCTGCCTCTCTGTAATTATATTTTGTATCAATATAGAAGTAGCCCTATTCAAAACAAAAAATAAATAAATAAATAAATAAAATAAAATAAAATAATAAAAATAAAAATAAATTCACAATACACACACCATCTTGGTAATAAGTCCTTAGGAGTATCTTTCCATTTCATTCACTAAAAATATTATTGATCATATGGTTCAAGATTCTAAAACCATGAACCTTTACTTCATATCAGTTTGGTTATACAAAAATATGATATTGTCAGCTCCACAAAAGAAGTAAATATGTTCCAAAAGTTATAACAATCTTGTGCAAGAGATGAGGCTTATCCCTAAACTTAAATAAAAAGTGTTATATTAAAAATAAGATAAACATCATGAAGGCTAATAATCCAAAGTGGTTGTATGAGGTGGTAGTCTATTTTAAGACCACACTTCTATTCTGGTGCAACCAATCTTCACAAAAAGTCTAAAAACAGTGAGTGTGACATGTGGTTGTTCTCCTTCAAGCATGCAAAACAGAACCCTGGCATTTCAGAGAAGACTTGATACATGACACTTGGAAGTATCCATTGCAACTGAAAAATCCTCCACTTCACCTCCTTTGATGTCACCATCATGATAGCAAACCAAAAAGCAATCCCTTTTCATCATATGCTAGTATTCATAAATAATTGCTACCTTCGCAGAAAAAGTAGTTATATCCAGAAACATGGAACATTAACCCAAAAAATTTTCTCCAAGGTAGCCATGTTCCTTCATTCATCAGAGGTCTAGAATAGAGGCAAAAATCATGATGGCCTCTGCTTTAGTCCCCTCTTATCTGACCTCTTTCTCTATGCTTGACTCTTTGACTGAGTCTTTTTCTTATTTTTGATTTTATCTTCTGGGCTCTCCTCAATGTTGATAATTTCATCTCTTAATGTAGGATTAGAAATCAACTTGTTGTTCAGCCTGAGTTTATTTTTGGGCCTGGAATGAGGTCTCTTGATATAAGGATTTGAGATGAATTTGGACCTCTTACCTCCATGAATGAATCTACTAGACTCTCCTTCCTCATCTTCTGATTCTGTGTACTCAGGGTCACTATTGTCTTCATAGGAGGAATAGGAGTGTATCATCGTTTTCTTTCTCGTCTTGATCGAAGAGCCAATGGAAGAAACTAACTGAGCCAAAGTGGGCTCTTCTTCTATGACAGGCTCTGGCATTTTCGGTTTTCCCTTCTTAAGAGAAAGAAAAACCTATGAGAGAAGTACCACTACTTGGTTGTTCTTGATGAGATGTTTCAGGAACATGGCTTTAACTTTTCACACTAGGGTTGACTTCCAGTGGTGACAAAACATGTTTAGATGCTAGAAGCCCAAGGTTGACTTCCACTACTTCTTCTTCCATGAAGATCTTCTTTGTAGATTGGCTCGTTGAAGAGGAGGCTATTTGCTCCTTGTCCTTTGACATAGGCTTTTTAGGAGACATAGCATTTTTTTGTTGCAGTTTCTTCTTGTATTCTTCCATGAAAGATGTTAGGGTTTGAGGTTCCCCAGGTGAACTACTGACATGAACTTCATTAACTGGTGGCATTGTTGGCATAGGCATAGGATTTACAGCCTTCCTCATCGAGCTTCTGGTTGGCCTTTTGACCGAGGTGGAGGGAGGGTTAACTTGGTAATAGGCTAATGAATGTATAGAGTTAGGTGGTGAACTATGTGAAACAAGGGTTGCACTAGTTTTCTCATGGGTGTCCCTTTTCTTGGGTCTCCCTACCCTTATCCTAGAATTTATCTTACCGAACCCTTCCTCTCTCAGAAACTTATCCCAAGTAGTTTTCTTCTTTCTAAGATGATAGAAAATCAGAATTTTAATCAGCCCCCTATGATAAAAAGTGTGCAAAGAGTATTTTGGAATTTTCTGTAGCTTTAGGGACATTTTGAACAAAACATTATATAGAAAATAGGGTAGGTTCAGAGTTTTATCTACTGAAATGTGAGCAAGGAATCTTAACTGATAACGGTGAACAGAGGAAAACCTACCCTTGCATGTACTGTATTTTTGGACTGTGGTGATCACATGTTGCCACTCGGCCTTAAAACAAGAAATGTGTGCAGTTGGATTCTACTTAACATTAACATGTTCGGGCTTAAGATAGATACTTACTTCTGAGGGCATCATTTTTTTTTTTGAACCAACATTCACTAGTTGCAGAGGTTTGGGTAGTACGAGATATGATGGCCTCGGAGATGTTGAATGTCTTGCTTCCTAGCTTGAGCTTTTTACCATCGAAGCTCTCGGAAAAAGCCTGAGCTAAAGCCACATTCTCCCCAGAAAAATTTGTAGAAATTTATACCAGCTAACGGATTTGAACTGTGGTTTAGCCCTAGCATCAACGAACCTTGTATTTTCTAGCTCTGACCTATTGAAATTACCACCTTTCCCCATTCTTCCAACAGCTAGATTTCTCACAAACACAGTTGTTCAATTCTGGTTGCAAAACACTCCACGAAGCCCTGGCTTTCCTGCTTTCAAAAACTAAAACTGCTTGCTGGAGCAATGACTTATTTTTACCTATAGCCTACACACAGGACTTTGGTTGAGTGAACACCGAGCTCTCTCCTTTGATTTCGTGCCTGTAATCATGGCAAGGAGTAATGGCATGCTTTGAAATAATTCAAAAACAAGTGCCAAGTCATCCCACTATGCTTAACACTCCACAATATCATTAAATGACTGATACCTCATACTATGATTTCTGCTTGACTTAAGTGAGGTAGCTATAGGTTAGCTGTGTAGGTAAATTAACCATTCACTAATAATAATCCTCCTAGGTCAAACAATAATTAATCTTACTTAAAAGAATAATCATGTTTATAGCATAGGGGTTTGTAATGGTCTTCAAACATGAATGGTCCTTTCTTTTAAAATATTCTATATTGCTCCTATATTCTTGAAGAATAAATGTATTTACCTCTGAATTGAGATAACCAAAATCTCAGTGAAATAGATGTGCTTTTCACTGAGTTACCACTATGAACAGGTCCCTGAAGAAATAGCAACTCTTTTCACTGTGTGAGTAATATGACTTTCGATTTAGAGAAATAGATAACCTCCATTACATCACTGTGTTGATAATGAAATTAAAACAGAGGTAGCTATTATCCCAGACAGAGTGACTACAACCTTATTACCCAAATGACGAATAGCCTTTGACATTAACATAAGTTAAAATAGTGATTTTAACTTATTTTATGAACCTAAAATACTAATAACACCTATACACTTAAAAGTACTTTGATTTTGAGATTCTTTTCTGACCTTTATTGAAAATGACTCAAACTTCGACATGGACTAAGACATTAGAAAAAATTGAAAACAGTGATATGATGGCGGATTACACCATTAAAATTTTCAGTGCTAATAACTGGAACATGGTTTCATTCGACCAAATACCTCACCATGTGGATGACCTATCATCATTGTGGTAAAAAAGATGGGACTTGGTATATGTGTATTTATTACATGAGATTAAACAAAATCCCACTCTAGAACAGGTGACCCTTGCCCAAGATAGATGATTTACTAGATCAATTGTAGCAAGCCAAATACTTCACCAAGCTAGACTTAAAGTCAAGATATCACCCAGTTTTGGTTAAAGAAGAGAATATTTGGAAGACCACCTTAAAAACCAAACAAAGTTTGCATGAGTGGTTACTCATATTATTTAGCCTATGAAATGCTCTAGCTACATTAATGATGTTAATGAATGATATATTTCACCCTTTCATTAGGGGAATTTTGAGGTAAAAATTGATCCTCAAATCAAAAAATGTATTAACAAAATTAACTTTAAAAGAACCAATAGGATTCAAAATGGTGATTTCATCTCCAAGGTTAAATATTTTGGAGGGAAAAGAAGAAAACTACCTTTTTTAAATTGTATTTTAGACTTATTTCCTTATGTATCTACTCAAATGTCAAGTGTAGAGACCTATTGGATGCAAAATTGTAATTTTGTATCTAATGAATACCCACTCTGCATACTTATGAGTTGACCCACATTGAAAAAAAATGAAAATACATGAAAACAAACCCAAACAGAGTCTATATGCAAAAGACAAGCCACTTGGAAGTTAACCTTGCTATTTTGACAACCTTAGTTCGAAAGGATGCCATGTTAGCCTCCATTATTCATGGGAAAGGGGTTAAGCACACGATAATGATGAAGCAGACTCTAGAAGAGTCAATATTGTAACTCTAGTTAAGGATTAAAGTCAAAATTAACCACTAGTAGGCTATCAGGTTGTGCTATAATTGGGCCACTATGAGGAAAAGGGGTTCCATTTTATTCGAGCATATTTTGTTCCATAGATCAATAGAGAAGCTTAGAGAGAGAGAGAGCGGGTTTGTTTATTGTAGCATCCCATGAGGTACATGTCTCACTCCTATATACTTGCATCCATTTCCATTCAAGAAAAAGAGAGTATAACAAACTCACATTCTAGTTGTGTTGTCTCTCGTAATGGTTTCCCAAATCATATATTATGTTCATTGTGGGTTTTGAGTTCTATTTTAATGTTGTCTATTTTCCATATTTTATTTATTGCACAACACATTAATTAACAAATCTAAAAATCTAAGAAAAAAATAACCCTCATAATGTAGATTTCATATTTTCAAATATATTTTAGTAGATATGTTGTGATGAATTGTCTAATAAAAAGTCCACGACAATTTACAAATCACTTTAATAATTAAGAAATTTGTCTTATCGTTTGCATAGTTTTGTTATGTTATGTTTCTATTTCATATATATGATAATTTAATTATTTGATAAAATTATATTTTTAAACCAAATTACTCAATAAATAACAATGTGCAATGCTTCATAGTTTGTTTCATTAAAGGATTAGAAAAGTATGATTAAATCATTGAATTCTTTGTATCCAATTTGTTACCTAAATATGATAAATATTTGACATATAATTTTTTTTAATGGGTTGATCCACCTAAGTTCGTGTTGAATTAAATAGAAATTTGTGTTTATGTAGTTGTTTAATTAAATCAATGAATAGGTTGTACTTTATGCCTGATCCCTAGAGGTGAAGAGACTTTGAGAGACATATGTGACCAAAGGAATCATTTTCATATGACATGCGTGACCCCTTGGCCTTACAAATAATGAAAGAGTAGTTTTCACGCAAGTGCATAAATCTTAGAAAATAAGTTATTTAAGCACCATACAAAGATCACTTCAAAATCTTCCATTTCACTACTAGGTAAAATCAGGATAAACTATGCTGTCCAAAATGTTGAGCTACCCAAAAGCACTAACACTCCGACATCAAGTTACATCGTTTTCGATATATTTATTTGAAGGACTGTTTCAGAAATATCCGATCCAGCTGGCTTGAAGTTTGAATTGACATTAATATTTACACTAAACTCCACTATACTTTTTGAGTGTCAAAACTTCCAATTTCCCAAGAATCGTGAATGTTACGCGTATGATGTTTAATATTCATTTCTTTTTGTAAACTGCGGGCCAATCCTCATGGTGCTGCTGCCGGCCATGGAAATGGTAATGGTAATGGCCTCCACTGCATACGGACTCTGTCACTGACAGTTACTGTGCCCACCGATCCAAAGACGACAAGCTTTCAGATACAGACAATGAATTCTCGACAAATCACTGGTACCGAAATTTTTTCATAAAGTGGTGGTGGATTGATCAGATTCATTAAAAGAAATGGTTGCTAATCCTGTGAATTTGACTCCATAAAGGTAAACTGACGTCTCGATATTCAGTGGGAAACTATGGTTCGACCTCTAAATTCAATGGCAATGAAAATATGGATGTTCTCCGCCTTCATATTAAAATTGTATTTTAAACTATATAAATGTATTTAGTATTTTAAAAAAATCTTAATTATTGGTATTTATAATTTTATTAAATTTCAAAATTTTTCAAATTTTTATTTATGATGATTTTGACAAGTAGTTTCAGATATTTCATGACTATTGCTTTAAGATGGGAATGCCAGTGAACACTGATAAGACTAAAGTCATGATCATTAAATCCAAAAAAATTACCTATGTTGAGAGAGCAGATTTCTTCTTATAAGTATTTGGGCATTGACTTCCCTCATCATCTCAATTGGAATTATAGCATTGAGAAAAAGATTACTAGGGTTGGAAAGCTTATTATGAGCTTGAAAACAATTGTAAGTCTATCGATATTTACATTTGGAGTAAAAATAGGTTCCCCTTTGAGACCCTATTGTCCTATACAAATGTGAAGTTTGGGGTTGCAGTATATCCAGAGAGTCATGGAGGACGATTGAGATGATTCAAAAGGAAATACTCCCTATCCAATCCACTTGATCGAATCTGGTTTGTCCCCCATTCAAAGTTCAGCTATGTTTAGATATGTAATGTATAAGAAGAAGCTTGAAAACATGGAATAAAAAAGACTCTCTAAAATTGCTTTTAACTGTAGTCAAAACCCTCGCCTTCGCCTCAAGCGCGAGTGGCATAAGGATGCCCAATCTTAGCTCAACCATTAAGGAATTAAGGAGGAGCTTAATATGGAAAGCAAAGATAATATAAAAAATACTATTACCTCCAAGTTTAAAGACAAGTTGTGGGAGGATTAGGAGCTAGAGGGTAAAAGGAAGCTTAGATACTATAAGGAAGTGATCAACCCCACCCTAGATAATCGGAATTATCTCTCTGTGTTGTCCATCAATAAGAAAAAAATGAGCATCGCTAAAATAAGAATTAATTCCTATGAGCTTCGGAGTGAGACCGGGCAGTGATCTATTCCCAAGACCCCTTGGAACGATAGAATCTGTCATATTTGTGATTCTAAGCACGTGGAAGACGAAAAACATTTCCTTTTAGATTGCGCTACTCTTACTCACATTCGCTCTCAATTACCTACCATCTGCCACACTTCTAGTCTTCTTGACCTATTAAGCCAACCCACCTATAGCGATCTTGGAGCACTTATTTCCCTTCTCTTTGACCATAGAAACAAGATTTTGAACAATCAAACTTAGATTATTTCTCCTTTCTTAAGGTCCAATAGACCACATTGGTCTCAACAGACAATAGCCACCATCATCATCATCATCATCATTTAATTTTTCAAATATTTTAATAATATTTTAAACAAAGTTAATTAAAATACATAATTCAATAAAATTTAAAAAGATAAAATATTTGAACAAATTTATATAATAAAAAAAAAATCATATATAATGAGTTTTAGGTCAACATATTTTAATATATTAAATAATTATTATTATAAATCGTTTTTATATTTAATTTCACTATAATTTTTTTAAAAATATATTTAATAGTTATTATTATAAATTAGTTTCACATTTAATTTTAATATAGATTCAATTATTTTAAATTTATTAAATTATAATTATTATGAGTTATAATCAAAATATGATAGGGATGTGTAAATTAAGGAATCTTTATCTCATTCATACAAATAAGAATATCTTATAAATCATTTTCTCAATTAACTTTTTAAATTAAAATATTTGGAATAAATTAAGTATAAATAAAAATGTTTTCAAATTTATTTATTTTTTAAGTTATGTTTATTTTTAGGCCGATAGGCCTTCTCTTTTGAAAGAGATGCAGTTTTTTATCGTCAACATTTTTAATGTCCCGCTGACACGTGTTCTCTGACAGTTTTAATCTTTGGCTGCTGACACCTGTTTCGATCGGTTGGCAAAAACCATTGTTTTGTGTTCTGCTGTGACGGAAATAACTATTTTTAAAAGACTTATGCCCCGATTTCAATACCTTCGCTGCCATGTTCATCAATGGCAGAGCCGTGTCTGAATCCTTAAATAAATCGGGTAGCTTCGACGAGGCATACAAGCAGAAGGATAAGCCCAGCAAGAATATTTTCAAGCGCCAACATGAATTTTCTTCAGGTGAGCTGCGACTATTAATGACATCTCTGCATTTAAGAAATTGCAATTGCTTCCTAGGGTTTGTTCTTTTCTGTTATTTTCACTTTGGCTGGGATTTGTAGATGATGAAAATGAGGCAATTCCTGCTTTGAAGGGCTTCGAGATTCCTCCTTTCAAGGATTCCGAAAAGTGCTCAGCCAAGAGCAGCGGAAGGAAGAGGAGGAATTTGTACAGAGGTATCAGGCAGCGTCCATGGGGAAAATGGGCTGCAAAGATCCGAGTTCCCAGAAAGGGCATTAGGGTTTGGCTTGGAACGTTTAACATGCCGGAGGAGGCCGCCAAGGCCTATGATGCAGAGGCTAAAAAGATCAGAGGCAAGAAAGCCAAGTTTAACTTTGCTAATGGCTCTTGTTCTGTAAAATTGGACAGTCGCAAGAAAATGCCAGGGAATGCCAGGGAAGAAAGTAAATTCATGTGCAAAAAACCCTGATTTATTATTGGCTTTGAATATGAACAGTAAGGCAAAATCTTCATATTCACCAAAGCATGATTTATTAGATGATTGCTATCTTCAAATGGAGCCCTCTTTGATTGATGTCCGTAGATCGGATCTTCCAATCTATGGCTACGATGTTATGGAGTACGGTGACTCTCAGTTCATAAACCCCCCCTGCTCCATTTAAAAGAAATTCAAATGCATCCGCAGCCCAATCTTCTGAGTTGTGCTAATATGGCGTGTTGTTTTGTTCGAGAGTTTAGCCAAGGCAGCCTTGAAATAAATCTGTGTTTTTCTAGCTGCAAGGTGTTGACATTGTGGGATTTTTTGGCGCTACAGTTTGGCCCTGCCCATTAGCACAATCGCCAATATAAGACGATCTAGGCTTCCTTTAGGTGTATGAGATATGATGCCCGCATTGTAAATATTATATTTATGCTGAAGTAAATTCATGGTTTACTGGAATTTCAAGTGCTGCACTTTCTTTTCTTCTTGATGATGCAATGTCAGAATCTCAAATCCCCAATTTGTGTCCCCTCCAAATGCTGATGATTGAATTTTGAATCTTGTATCTTGGAAGAACAAATAGCACTCTGGTGTGTTTCTTGGAAATAGATAGCTCTCTGGAGATCTCAAGCCCTGTAGGGACACTCCAAAAACTGATGTTCGATTGTTGAATCTTGTTTCTTGGAAATAAATAGCTTGCTGGAGATTGAGCGCTTTGGAAATAGATAGCACTCTATTGTGGGTCTGTTCTCGATTGCCTGTATTTGTGCAAATCTGGCATCAAGGGTGATGGGTGAATTGGTTTCATTAGTTTGGGCCATTTGTAACGCTGTTCTATAGCCTCGTAAAATCATATTTCATTCAAATTTCTTATTCTCGCAGTACTTAATTTTTCAATACTATACGTAATTCTTTGCTTGTTGGATCTTCTATAATGCTTTCCAAGTTTGATATTGGAACTCGGCGCAAATTTCCCTAATGTTTTCAACTTCTCAATAATATTTTACTTTCTTTGCCCTACATGTACAGGTTCCGGATGACTTTCATTTCAAAGATGGCGCAGCAATAACCTACGGTTACCAATTTTAAACTTTTATAGGATCCTGATGGTTTATCCAAAATTTGGAAGGCAGCTTCTATACATTGTAAAGAGATTCGAACCATTAACTTGTTAAATTGTGCTAGATACAAGGACCCTTAGGGTTACAATGAATTATGACTGTTAAGACTGAATTGAATTCTAACTATTTTTGGATTACGGCCTACGGCTTCGAACAACCATATGTAATACAAATTTTATATACTACAGCTTTCCCCTGTTTTTGTGAATTAAATTATGTTATACTTCATATAGTTATATATTTCTATCAAACTTTGATTTTAGTGTTATTAACCTTCAAACCCTGGAGTGGTTTCTCTTTACCACAGTTGGTATGGAAAATTTTTTGAAGTGATTTCTCTTTACGACAGTTGGTATGAAAACTTATGTTTAGCTTTGTATAATTGGTACAATCTTTCGACTGTGAAATATTTTTCCAGTTTTGTTACAATATTCATTTGAATTCCCTTTTTTTCTCAAAAGTACTATTGGAATAGTAACTTTAGGTAATAGTGTTGTTAGGTTTGAGAGTTTCACTCCTAAAGGGCTTTTCTAATTCGGGCATAGTCGGTGTCCCCCATTAAACAATTACTTCCTTTGTTATAATGTTTCATTGTTTCAAGCTCTTGGAATCCATTTCATTATGGGTCTAAAATCCTTGAGGAAAATTGTATTCCTTTTAGGATTGAATTGAAACATTTACCTTTGGATATGATTCTCGATTTAAGTAAAAGTAAATTTTGATTCAGTGTTGATGCATCGATATGATGCTATTATTAAGTTCATAAATATCTAAATAGTAATTCTGTAGATTTTGATTCAACGTTGATGCATCGATATGATGCTATTATTAAGTTCATAAATATCAAAATAGTAATTCTGGATGAACTCTGCTTGAACTTGATGTTAGGCAGTGTCATTTCAGAACTTTCTGGATGTTTGCAGTGCTATTACAGACCTTTCTTTTGTGGGAGTGGGGTTACAAATTTCATAATTGTTTTTCTAATAATCATACCCACATACCATAAGCAAGTCTGTGCAGTTTATCCATCTGTCCACATGACAGAGCCATCCACATACAGAGCAGTTTTTTTTGGTGAACTGAACACTGCAATATTGTTCAATTGATACAGATTAGTTTTTTAGAAAACTGAACACTATGTAATATTGTTCAACTGATACATATTAGTCTTTTGGAAAACTGAACACTTGTTGCAAAATCTGAATGCAGATCCACCATAAATAGGTCTGTGCAGTTTGTCCATCTGTCCACATGATAGAGCACTGGGTAGTATCTACATACTGAGCAGACATAGAGCAGTTTTTTTGGAGAACTTGGAGGTGCTTATTTATCTGCTAAAAAGGATAAAATCAGTAGGATGGGCTTCAACTTGTCAGGATCGTTGTTTCAGCTCTTTTTCTTTTGGTGGGTTCTTGAATCTTTCCTTTCAGACTGTCTTATTGAGGTGAAATGTAGTTCTTGTCCAGCCATCAAGACTTTATATTATTGCCAGGTAAGATTGGCTTCTTGTCTTCTACTCTGAGATTTTCATGAAGGCTACTTGAGTTTCCGCAGTATTGATATAGACCAGTTATATTCGATTTTGTTCCCGAACAAGCCAACCCCCCCCCCCCCTCGTTCCTTCAATTTTTGGGGGACTAGAAGATACCATTACTTGCAAAGTTCTCTGTTTTGGCATCAGGGATGGGATTTATAGCTGTCTAAAGGATTTTCTAAGGGATATGTATGGTAGTGGTTGAAAATTTTCATTTCCATATTGTACCCATGGTAAAAGATGGACTAATATTTCTGATTCTGTTTAGATGAGTTTGGAAGATTAACTGAAACTACATCCAAGGATGTTTTCTAACAGTTTATCTTCAAGTTCAAAGTGTACTTCTTTTAAGCTCTCTCTTCCGGCTTGCTAGAAATTCTTGAGCTCCTTGCCATAACTCAAGAAGTTCATGTTTGAATGACAACCTTTGCAAGATGTGGGTAGTAGCATGGTCAGCTACCATCCTACCACAGAATCTGAAGTTGAAACATCTTCATTACCATCCATTTTAAGGACTTTATCATAGAAATCTTCCATAATTAATCACGTCACTTGTTTATATTTGGCCCAAGGTACTTTTCATTATGCCTTTCAGGTATAATGTCAAAACTAGGGAGATCACTTTGAACTAGGGCAATATCTATGTTCAGCAGGCATAAGAATAAGATGCAGTTTGCAGGCCAGTGAGAAAAAATATTGTTTTTGACAGCCCAGTAGTACCAAGTAGACATATTTTAGGCAGCCTCAACTCATTATTTTTCATGGCACTCATGATGATTGAGTAGTATGAACTCGAGTAAAATCTGAGCGATGTCATAATGGAGGCTAGGTAAACATATAAATGCATTGTTTGAAAACTGTTGGGAGTGATTTTTCAAGGGTTGTTTCAGAATTAAAAAGAATAGCATCTTTTTTATTTTGGTTTCTTTAGAATAGGATTAGCATGACTAGCATTCAGTTTTTGACTCCATAATTTCAAAAAGTGGACAGGAATTTACCCATTCTTAACATCTACTCTCTACCCATGAGAAAAGAAACGCAAATGACCATGTTTATTTTTTAGCTTTTAGTTATCACCTCCTTTTTGAAATCTTTTTATTACAAAATATCTGAATCTTTAAAATGTATTGGAAACCTAAATTTTTCCCTTAAATGTCTCCAGTTCTGAATCTATTCAAGAATGAGCTATGCATATACTAGTGGGGCATGGTAGGCCCTGTCCTCTCTACAGGGCATGCATTGATGGGCTAATGGGTCTTTCTTGAAGAGGACAGATCTATGCTTAAGATAGTGTGTTTAGGGGCATACCCATGCAAATGTTACACAACATGGGTGGTGCAAACGACCAAGCTATAGCCAAAGCAGTGGGTGCTAATAAGTGTGGAGTAATGTTTGAGTCTCGGGTGTCCCCAGCCCAATATTAGAATCGGAACAATCAATGTTCTTAGAGAAATGTTGATCATGGGAATGTTGTTAAACTTTTCGATATAGTCTCTCTCAAACATGTTAGAGAAAGCTTGATTCCTTGATCTTAATGGAGGGATTCAATTGTGCATTTCATGCTCTTTTGATAATTGAGTAGAGAGCTTATGACGATTAAAGAATAAAAAAATTATGATCATAAATTGAGGTAACCAACAAGGAACATTTATATAATATAGGATATGGTTATATACTCCCAAATATTCTGAAGGATGACATTATTTGTTTGATGTTGCAGATATGTGGCTAAAGGGAAAAAAAAATTTCAGCCTCATCATCTATTAGATGGACTAGCAGAAGTAACAGGAGAGAACGATGAAGGCCAAAAGCTTCGAGATGGGCCGTTTGGAGATGTGTTGAGGTCCACACAAGTATAGTTAGATCTTTTCATTGTTTAGAAGACATGCAACATTATTGCATTTCCATAAATAGTAGACTTCAAAATTTGTGTAGTCACAAAATGTGTGCATTATTATTTTTTCCTCATGGCTATTAATTCAAGACAATTAAGTATTTTATTTAGGTCAACATACTACGCAACAATTTTGGTCAAAGGTTTAGTCATATTGTAATGCTCTAAAGAACTGGCTTTGCATGGGTTTGGATGTACCTGATTATGACATTTGAGTAATTAGCTTGTATTATCTCATGTTTTTCAGTGTTAATTGGCTTGATAAGTTATGGTTATAAGCGCTCTAGGGAGAATTCTCTGATTTGTTTGTATTTTTATCTTTTTTGTAGGTGACTGCAGCTCTCGCACAAGTTGGCCTCGAATATTCCAACTTGATTGTAGGGATTGAATTCAAAAAGAGCAATGAGTGGACAGGAACGTTCTATTACCCATGATCCTGAAGTTTTTAATGTCATAATTTCCATGCAAGTTTAAAATTTTAAAATAGCCAATCTGCCTTTATTTAAACGTGGTTATTTGCTCAAGAACTGTTAGTGGGTTTCTGTAGTCTGCTCATATATATTGAATACAACTTCTATCGGCTTTTTTAGTTTAAGTTAATAATTCTGCAGGCTCTTTTGTATTTACTTTTCAATCCAAATTAAATCAAAGCGATCACTTCAACATTTTGTTATGGATTTTAGGTGCAAGGTCTCTTAATCGCCGAAGCTTGCACCATATTGGAGACACACCAAACCCTTATGAACAAGCAATTTCGATAATTGGGAGGACCTTATCTGCATTTGATGAAGACAACTTGATCCCTTGTTTTGGTTTCGGGGATGGCAAGTTTTGATCTCTATTTCGATTGAAAATCTTGTTTGAATTTGGCACAATTTATTTTTCTTATGTTGGTTAACATGAATTCATAACATATGTAGCAATCTGGTTATTCCTAATAATGCATTGTTTTTTCTTTCACAGCTTTGACACATGATCAAAGTGTGTTTAGTTTCTATCTAGATGATAGATTATGCAATGGATTTAAAGAAGCGTTGAGACGCTATAGGGAGATAGTACCACATCTTCGACTGGCTGGTTAGTTAATGGAACTTTGACATTCCACCTGAAGATATGAAGATTAAATAGCCTTTAGCATTCTAAGGCTTAAGCTGGGAAAGTCTGTCTGACTGGTTTACTTGATATGTGTATATGTTGCGTATATCCTGTGTTTTCTTATACTTTTCTTGTATGTTCTTTTCTTACTTAGGGCCAACATCTTTTGCCCCAATTATTGAAGCAGCAATCCGTCTCGTGGAAAAGAGTGGTGGGCAGTACCATGTTCTCTTGATAATTGCAGATGGACAGGTTGCAAATCTTCTCTATATAGATTGGTTATTAAAATGAATTTTTAGTTTGGTTGAAGGGACTGTCTTGTCTGTTGTCTGTTTAGTAAAAAAATTTAGCATTTTTTGAATTATTTATACCATATACCTTGAGAGCATGGGTGTTCTTATTTTTTTACACTGTTACAGGTGGCGTTGTTGCATCTTGTGCAGTGAGCAAAGTTTTGATCCTTATTTTTAATCTTAATGAGAGTCTTCAAGTCCTCTCAGGCACTATTTTTTAATGGTCACTAGTATTGTTTTGGTTCTAAACATAAACTTTTGTGAATTATCATTATGGCCTTCGTTGTTGTGTAAAGTTTTAAATTTTCATCTTTGTTTGGATCTATACAAACTAGGAATCTTCAAATCCTCTTCGGTACAAGCTTTCTGCACTATTTATAATATATATATTGAGCATGGTTGTTCATGGTGTTTGTGCATTGAGTGTGGTCTTCCTTAATCATGATCACAGCCTTCCTTGATGCTGCAAAGTTTGTTCTTTTTTGGATCATAACAAAATGTAGAATCTTCAAATCCTCTTGGGCACAAGCTTTCTGCACATGGTCATAATATGGCTGATAATTTTGTGTAGGTAACAAGAATCTAACTCTAAAGTTAAATATAAGAATGTGGCAGACACAGGCAGCTTTTTCCAATTGTTCCATTTGTTTCAAAATCTTGAAGGGTGTTATGCACAAGAGTCAAGACAAATAATTATGCTAATTATGCTAAAACCACTCCATATAAAAGTTGTTATGCTAAAACGATTCCAATTGCATTGACACAAACAGTGATTTCCTCATTTCATAGTTACAACAAAACTTTCAATACAACAATAACAGTGAAAATCACGTTTCAGATGATTAGAACAAATTTAATTTCGTGCAAGCTCAATACATGTAGTGCCTTCTAGAGTTAGGCTATTACAAAGGATGTGAACATTAGTAGTTATTTATCTCTCAGCCTAATTTTGTGGGTTTAAATGATTAGTTTATAGTATTAGACAATAGGTCTGCATTTAAGACATTCATCCATTCGGTTTAAAATTTAGCCAGTGAAGTAGATTGATCACATCATGCTCTGGGTCTGATGGATGCTTATCTTCTTGTGATTGCAGCCGAAATGGAATGATGCTCTTCTCGAGGTCTTTAGAATTGATTTTGTTGGCACTGCGCCATACATCACCTGCACACCTACTCTTCGTCACCATAGACTGGGTCCTGAAGACCATTATTTGATACTGTCATCAGATGGTCTTTATCAATATTTTACTAATGAAGAGGTGGTTAACCATGTGGAATGGTTTATGTCATCTTATCCGGATGGAGATCCTGCCCAACAACTTGTTGAAGAGGTCCTCTTTCGTGCAGCAAAGAAAGCTGGTAAGGAGACTTAAATGCTTGGAAATAGCTTGAAATAAAGTTATTTCAATAGTAGTGCTATATGGCGTGTAGAGGCCTCTACCGTTGTATTTGATGGAAATGGAAAGCTGCAAGTGTTCATCTCTAAAATTTTGCCCTTATTTTGCAATGTTGTTGTTGATAGCTTGGTTTCTTTTTTCCATGGATGCTACATGGAGATACCCTTTTAAAATGATTCAACAGCTTCCTTTTCCATTCCACTGGGAAATTACCCATAACGAAAATGAATATATTTTCTGAGAAATCTTAAATTTGCACCAAGTGTTTTTTCTGTCAATGTTCATGAAACTGAACATCAATTTGTCAGGATGCCATTACAGCTTATGTAATATTTACATTGGAAGTTGAGTATGATGGGAATACAGGGCTGCAACGATGCAAATGAATATATCTCTTGCAATGGTAAACTTTGGAGGATTATGTTACCTAATTGGAAACATTAAACTTATAAATTATATGAAGATTGCATGCTTTCAAAGTTTGCATGTAGTGAAGGATCAGATAAGATGGCAAAACAGGAACTGACTTCACTGTTACATTGACAAAATCTCCTTCATCTCAAAAACTACAATTACTTAAAATTAATAATTAGCAAATGATACTCCTATCGGCCTCTCCTTGCACCTCCTGGAGCAACTGCTAGTATTTACATTGTCTATGTTTTTTTATTATCAAGTATAAATGAATTTAGCATCTTAAAAAATTGTCAAAATATTGTTAGTTCAAATTTATGTCTATAAAAAATTTGTTAAATTTGAAGAAAATTGATTTAAAAATTGATTTTTTAAAAATATACAAGTAATATTGATATGCTAATGCCTTTGAACATCCATCTATATTGCTTATTATTAATGTTTGTTTTGTTTTGTTTGTTTTTTTTTTTAATAGACTAATCCTAATCTTTCTTTTTCTTCTCCTCCCATCCTACACACGGTTTCGAACCAGTAACCTTACATACAAAGTGCCTTAAATTTTTTATATTAAATACTTAATCTCCAACATTTTTTTTTACATTTGACATTAACCATAATTTCTTATATATCACATAGAAATATATATGATATTATTAAAATTTTCAACATTTATATAACCTAGAACCTTCTTGTAGAAAAAACCATGATCCAAGATTTTTTTTTTTAAATCATATAAATTTACATTGTAAAATATTATAAATATTAACAACAAACAAAAATCCTATTTATTGATTTAATCACCACAAAACATGTTATAATACTTCAAATCTATCAATAAAATTTATAGAAAACTTTAAAATTCATCTCATAGCATATCTAGTCATGTTGTCAACTTTTCACAAAAATAAAGTGATTATAATCTTAGATTTGGAGTTCATTTGAAAGTGAATAAAAATGTTTTTTCACAAAATAAAGTGATTCTAACGTTAGATTTGGAGTTTAATTGAAAGTGAATAAAAATGTTATAAAAGAGAATTTATAAAAAACTTTAAAATTCATCTCATAGCATATCTAGTCATGTTGTCAACTTTTCACAAAAATAAAGTGATTATAATCTTAGATTTGGAGTTTATTTGAAAGTGAATAAAAATGTTTTTTCACAAAATAAAGTGATTCTAACGTTAGATTTGGAGTTTAATTGAAAGTGAATAAAAATGTTATAACCTCTTTTATAAGATTTTCATCTTGTATTTAATAATGAGTAGTCTCCTAAAAATTCTTTTTGTTCAACATTATTATATACTTAAACATAGATATACTTTGGATATTTCACTACTCTACATTTAAAAAAAAAACTCTTTTTAAATTAAAAATATTTTTGTTATTATCATCTACCTAAAAACAATAATAATAATAACTTTTTTTTAAAAACGTTAGATGTTTCACTACCTTACATTATAAAAAAAAAAAAAACTCTTTTTAAATTAAAATTAAAATTATTTTTGTTATTATCATTTACCTAAAAATAATTTAAAAAATCCTTTTTAATAAACCTTAGATGTTTCACTTACCCTACATTATTAAAAAAATAAAAATAAAAATATCTTTATTGCTATTATCCACTTAAAATCAATAAAAACCAAACAAACCATAATATACTTATCTAGCAAATCTTCCATTATGTATAAATATAATATTTAAAAAATCAACCTCTATCTCTCTCTGCAATAATGCGTCCACCACCCATTATCCTTCATATCCACTTTGTCCAACACCCATTATTTAATATTCACTTTCAAGATGGATATTTACGCCGAAAGGCATTCTCTATACGGGCTTGGGGTGAGAAGTTCACCCCAACCAATTACAACCTTTTATTTTTGTCATCCTCCTGCAAATTAAAAACTGACATGTGGCCTAGTCGATTTGAGTTTGCCGCTTTGGTGGTCAAACCACTATCAGAGAGATTGTCTGTTTCTTTCTCCTATTTCTTTCTACCATTTTCTCTTATATTCTCTGCACAGTTAGTGCTCCTGTCCTCCAATTTTGAACTTCGAGCACTACAATTATTTTGGGAAATATGGTGTCTCTGTGCGAATGTTTCAACACCCTTTTCATTTAATCATATGTGCCTCTATTACAGAGGCTATGAAGAATCTAATGTCATTTTGAGGATTTATTTGTCTCATCAAAGCTTATCTCTTTTTAAGAAATATATGGAACATGCATCATTGAACATCCACCCATTGCATACGCTAAACATACACAACATCTGCCATTCCATACTGTGAACATAAGCAACATCGACCACTGGTTGGACATACACAACATCCACCACTGGTTGCACAATACTTCCACTTCCACCCGACTTATTGTATTCCCAATGAATATAGGATTGACATGGATTCTATGAGTTACTGAGTTACTAATAGGTGCGACATTTACAATAGCCACAGCGGGCTTATCTACCATTGTTTGTTATGGTGTGAAAGCACAAAATTATACAATGGACATAATAGATTTATCCATTTCTCTCTCCCTCGTTAAAGTTTTTGATGCCTTGGATTAGCTTTCTTTGATATGTTGTGTTCATGAATACATACAGGTGTGTTAGATATTAAGTAATGCATAGTAAGTTGAAAGATCTAAATGAAAAAAAAATAGTGACAACTTCTTCCTTTCAATTAGAATATTCTTGGAAATGATAGCGTGATTTTTAGAATTTATTTTATGTTTCCTCATCTGAACCTCAATTTACAGCATTTGAAAAATTCAATTCAAATTAGAATGGAAAAATATGAAACCAAACAGTAAAAAGTGTAAAACCACTTACTAAACTGCATGTCAAAGGTATTTTTTAAGAGCTAATCATATCTACATACAAATTTCAAACGTTCTATTTAGCTTCGTTATTTCTAAGATAACGTAAAATGAGCAACCTTCTAAGTTCAACACATAAAGTTGTCCTTTACTAAATTGGTAAAATCATAGTCCACACCATTGCATATGTCGAACATCTGCACTCAACAACACGAATTAAATATGTTCACAGATAAAATATGAACATAATTGGAAATGAAGGAGATGTAGCTCACAGGTGAGGCCTGCACCTGGAGACTACACTCAGAACTGAGAGATCACTCTCATACACTCTACATTCATGAATGAAGGATTACATCATTAAGTACAATACTAGAAATTAGGAAGTTGCAACCAAACCCCTAAACTCTAGGAACTAATCCTAAACTAGGGAGATACGTTACAACTTGTGTAACCATTTCTCCATTAATACAAAATAATATAATTATTTTCAACTCCCCCGCTTAATGGAGAAAGGATTGTCCTGAACTCCTAGCATCCTTCTAAACAATTCAAACTTTACACGTGCAAGAGGCTTTGTAAAAATATCAGCCATATTGTCACAAGTTTTACAATACTCAACAAAGATTTCTTTGGACTGTAGTTTCTCTCTAACAAAATGGAACTGAGTGTCTATATTTTTGGTATTTTTATGAAACACTGGATTGTATGCCAATTTAATAGTGCTCTGCCTTCTTTGATAAAGGCAAGAATTCTCTGCTTTTCTTCCAGATCACAGAAGTCTTCTAACCAGACGTTTCACACGCGCCGCACACAATGCTTGATATCCCCAATTCACACGAAGACAAGCAGTTGAAGATTTCGCTTTCATCAAGTCCATGCTATGACCCCGATTCCTAACTAATGCTAATGAATCCTAGATAGACCTGATCATCCAAGTTACCCGCCCAATTCAATCTCAAAACCCGCTTAAAAATAACATCAAATAATAAGTAAAGTAGTAATGCTAGTTTAGTTAACAGTACCACAAAGATACCTCAACACACTTTTTGCTACTACCCAGTGACTTTCAAGCGGTTTTGACATGAATTGGCTCAACACACTAACAGAGTATGCCAAGTCAGGTCTGGTTGTTGTAAGATATATCAAGCTGCCAACCAGTTGTTTGTACATTGTGGCATCAACCTCCTTAGTGCCATCATCACTGCACAACTTCAAATTCTACTGCAAAGGTGTCGCTGCTGATCTACACTGATCCATACCAAACTTTTCCAACATATTTCTAGCATACTTCCCTTGGGTAAGAAAAGTTTGCCCAGTATCTCTCCATACTTCTAGTCCCAGACAGTAATGAAGACTACCGAGATCTTTCATTTCAAAAACTTGTGCCATAAGCCTTTTGATTCCTCTGATTAAATCATCTGCATCTCCTGTTATAATCATGTCATCTACATACAAATAAATCAAAATAATCTGCCCCTGCTTATTGTACTTGGTATACAAATTTGGGTCATTTAAACTTCTATGAAAACCATACTCTAAAAATAAAGAATCAACCTTTTCATAACAAGACCTGGGCGCTTGCTTTAAGCCATATAAAGCCTTTTTCAATCTGCAAACAAGATGTTCCTACCCCTGCTTTACAAATCCTTTTGGATGTACTAAGTAAATTTCTTCTTTTAATTCTCCATTTAAAAATTTCGATTTGACATCAAGATGGTGTAGCTCCCAATTATGTTTAGTAGCTAAAGAAATAAGCATTCTGATTGTATTTAACTTTGCTACAAGTGCAAAGGTATCATCAAAATCTATACCTTCCTGCTGTGAGTACCCCTTTGCAACCAACCTAGCTTTCAATTTTTCAATACTTCCATCTGCATTCATTTTTGGTTTAAACAGCCATTTACATCCTATGGGTGTTTTATTCTTAGGCAGTTCAACTAAGTCCCAAGTGTCATTTCTAAGAATAGATTCTATCTCTTCATTCATTGCAGCTCTCCACTTCTTAAATTGACTAGCTTCTTTGTAATTAGTGGGCTCTAGAATGTTCAAAACATTTGACATCAAAGCATAGTCTTTCAATTTTAATGGTATTTGAGTCTTCCTACTTGATCTCCTTAGTAGGGGACTTACCTCAAATTTGTTTTCTTCAACTCTAATTGGGCTTGCATTATCACCTTCTTGCTGTTCCTGTTTCTGTTTCTGCTCCAGCTCTCTTTCATCCTCGCTGCCTTCATCCATCAACAATGGAATGTGCCAATCATCACCAATGTCATCTTTCCCTTCCTGAACCGTTCATGAAATACTAAATCCCTGCTTGCAAATATCTTACGAGTCTCAGTATTGAACAACTTATAAGCTTTAAATTATGTGCCATAACCAACAAAGATGCATTTAACAGCTTTAGTATCTAATTTCTTCCTATCAGCTTTGGGTATGTGGGCAAATGCTTTTGACCCAAATACTCTTAGATGGTTTACTGCTGGTTTGAATCCATATAGAGCTTCAAAAGGAGTTTTGAAGCCAAGATACCTGGTAGGACTTCTGTTCTTTAAATATACAGCAATATTAATAACCTCTGCCCAAAAACTATTAGATAGACCCTTACCTTGTAACATGCTCCTTGCGCATTCCACTAATGTTCTGTTCTTACGCTCTGCAACTCCATTTTGCTGTGGTGTGTGTGGCACTGTAAACTGTTGTACAATCCCGTGAGATTTTCAGAGTTTCATGAATTCCCCTAACTTGTATTCTCCCCCTTGATCAGATCGGAGAATTTTTATACACTTACCAAACTGTTTTTCCACCAAGGTTTTAAATTCTATAAAGCACTAGAAAGTCTGACTTTTCTTACTCAGAAAATAAACCCATGAATATCTAGTGCAGTCATCAGTAAATAACAAAAAATAATATGCTCCACCTAAGGACCTTGTATGCATAGGTCCGCATATATCAGTGTGCACTAGTTCTAAAATATCTGTTTCCTTCCTCCTATCATGCACAGGAAACTGTTCTCTATGCATTTTACCTAAGGCACAACCATCACAATTTAACTGAATATTCTGAAAGACAGGGAGCCCCTCAACCATACCTTTTCTCTGCAATAGCATGAGGTCCTGCAGATTCAAATGACCGAATCTCTGATGCCAGAGTTTTTCGGCTGTCGATCCACCTGCAACCATGGCTCACTTTGGTATACTCTTTACATCCAATCTGTATAGGCTTCCAACGCGCACGCCTGTTGCAACTATTTCTTTCCTGCAATCCTTTATGACACAATGAGTCTTGAAGAATTTGACTTGCATATCTTGATCAGTTATCATGGATACAGAAATAAGATTTTTCTTAATTCCAGGTACATATAAAACATTTTTAAGATGACTGATTTTACCATTTGGTAACTTGACTGGAATATCGCCACAACCTCTAATCTCGCATCCACTATCATCTCCCAAATAAATCTTTGATCCATATGTACTTTCTTCAAGATTTTCAAAAAATTCCTTTTTACCTGTCATATGAGAGGATGCTCTGGAATCGACATACCAGATGTCGTCCTCATTAGATGCTGAAAGGGCACAGTTAGCTGTGAACAGTCGAAATTCATGACTGAAGTCTTCATCTTCTTCAACCTCTTCTTCAACAAAATATCCTTTGTGCTTTGCTATCGCCAACATTCTCTTTGCATCATCTGCCTGCTTCTTAAGGCATCCATTCTGTATATGACCCTTCTTTCCACAATAATAACATCTTCTTATAGGATTATTTACAGACATACCTTTATACGGACTCTTCTGCGATGTACCTCTGGCTGCAATACATCGTGATTGGCCGATGGTCGGCTCTCCGAAAGGCTCTGTCGCGCCACGCTGCAAGATCATCGTTCTGGGGGTTCAAGTTCTGTCGTCGCTCCTCCTCTTGCAGCAGGATACCTGTCAGATCTTCAAATGTGGGCGCTTTTTCCCTTGCCGCCAATCCAGTGATGAACATTTGAAATTTACACTTCATCTGCTCAGCAGATTAGACTGAGACTGCAGCTCGACACCTTCTCCAATGTCCTCTAATCCGTTCTTCACACTCTTTGATTCGGCAATGAATGCAAGAATGGGCTTCCACTGCCCATCCTCATTGAAAAATAACTTGCTTTTGAGTGCCATAATTCGACTCATATTCTGGGTCTGATATAAACTTTTGATGGTCATCCAAATCTCCGCGGACGTTTTACATTCTCTGATATGAGGGATAATATTGTCCTTGATGGACATCTTCAGCAAAACTTTTGCCTTTTTTTCTCGCTTACCCCATTCTTGATCCTGTGTATTCGCCCCTATGTTTAAATTCAGCCTCTACTCATCTCCTGTAACTATCGACCATGCATTCACACCCTCAAGCAAGGTCTGAATCTTAAACTTCCAGTTCGTGAAGTTAGATCCATCGATTTTGCCAGACTCGTGGAGATAAGATTCCATCGTATTACTCATCTTGATTTAGAAGCAAGTGAATCTACCCAACAGTAAAAATAAATAAAAATCAATACCTGTCAAATCCTGACACCCGATCTGCCACTTTTCTACCACTGATCTATTGGTCTCCTGATCCACCCACTGTATCTTTGATTCAGATCCAGCAAAATCTGCAGTTCAATTTCACTTTGATGAGCAAATTCACTGTTTTTCAATACAGCTACAAAACTGATCTGATCAAAACTGATCCGATCTGCCTCTCCTGGATAGATCCGCAACTTCTCCGATATGCTTCTTTGCAAATCATCAAACGAAGATGAGGCT